>WTSP01022922.1:0-160042 GCA_025331215.1 Actenoides lindsayi
CCTTCTTGGCCACCTGCGTGCACTGCTGACTCACATTTAGTCAACTATCCATCAATACCCCCAGGTCCTTTTCCAACATGTACCAAGCTCACACATTGAACTCTGGCCACTTTTCACATGTACTTTTATCTTGTCCCCGGGTCGGGCCATTGCATATCCCACGCTTCAATACTAATGAATGCCCTTGACTTCCAATTTAATCACTGGGAATTTATATAATGCAGTTACTCTTCATTCTTTGAGGTCTGTCTGCAGCATCCAGCCAGCCTCATCTAGCTAACCACAGCAGAGATTGAAAACCACAGCTTCATCTTACTAACCACATCAGAGACTGGAAATCTGATTTCACTGTCATTATTAACAAGAAATGGGAGAGGCCTTCCAGACAAGGCATCTCGCAGTGGGCAGCACTTTCATCTAGTTCAAGCAAATAATGGTAATATCCAACAGACCTGAGTCAATCGCCCTGTGCTCAGAATGACTATTTGCACATTATAGGTTATGTTTGGTGCTGTCCTGCAGGGACTAAAGGGAAAAGCTATGTCTCAGACTGCCCTTCACATTCCCGGAGCTTCTCTCTCTCCTGGGACTTGTAACCACCATTAAAAAGAGGTAACCTGTGGCCTCAATCAGGATCTGAAGCCTGCCCTAAGTTTCAAGAATACTTTTCTGCATATCACCTTTGCCTACACTTTGCAAACAGAGATCTGGGATGAATTGATAATAAGCTGAGATGAAGCACACATCTGTCTTACACTGGGTTTTGGCTCTTCTGAAGCTTCTATTTATCAGCTTAATGTTGCTTTCAGAGTGATGCACATATATATCAGTGGAGAAATAAGTTCTACAGACCTGTTTCAGTGCTGTTGTCTAACAACTCAAATAATAATTTTAAAATGGCAAGGCTGGAAGGGCTGAAAGGCCAATGTATTAATCCACTGCCATTCCAGTCCAGCTAACACATGAGTTGATACAGCTGACGTGTACCTTTATGAAACTTTCTTGCTAATATCACTTCAGCTTTGGTGTGCGCATAAGCTCCCCACAGCTTCCAGAACAACCTAACCCCAGGTGCCAAAGCATCATGGAACAAAACACTGGAGCAGCTGCTGTGCTGTGTATTACAGATATCCTACCAGATTAAAAAGCATGTTCCTAAGCAGAAAAGAACCTTTAATTCTAATAGATGAAGGGACTGCTAAGGTCATCCATGAGCAAGATAAAACTACAAGAGAGATTTGGCCAAATGAAGTAGAAATGAAGTAGCTTATTCAGTCTCCCAACTTTGCACAGCCCCAATTGCTCTTGCTCGTTCACCCCATCATGCCCCACAACATAAGAAAAAGCAGCTTTAAAGGACACGCACATGGTTGTAGTTTTTCCGGCTCCATTGTGTCCCAGCAGGGAAGTGATATTCCCTTCATAGAAGTTGAGGCTGAGATTGTCCACTGCAGCTTTGGATCCATAAACCTTTGTTATGCTGCGGAGGGAGACTCCCAAGGTGAGATCAGTGGGCTCCGGTTCCAGGTGAGGCACAGGGGCACCTTTGACACCCAAGAGAAGGGGCAGAGAACAGTTACTGCAGTGCAGCAGGTGTGTGTTTGTGCTACTTTTTTCACCTCAGAGATAAGCAGGGCTTTTAAACACAAAATACTGCAAAAGTAGGTGCCTTTCAGCTAGTAACAGAGAGAACATTTCACAGGATCTTTGTCATTTTTTGAGCTCTCTGGCATTTCTCTTTTTTACTTCTGCAGCTCCTAATAACTCCTGACAAGAAGCATTAATCACTTTTGAAAAGGTCTCATATTTAGATGTTTTGGAGCACCTAACTTAATTTATATTAAGCAAGCACAGAAACTGAGGGGACATGCAGCTAGGCAGAATCAGCAAGCTCTTCCGTATGATCTCGTGGTTTGTTATGGACTAAATATTTAAAGAGACGAACAAAGCAGCACACGTCTCTTTTGCCAAGTGGAAACCTGGATTTGCTTGCACAGACAAAAGTGTTATTTCTAAACAGAGCATTGTAGAGTGAGATATACACATCTAAAGTAACTGCCCCACAACAACATACACACATCTGTATGTATCAGCACTGAATTTCCACACCAAATAGGAAGAACAAGTATAATTTAAAAGTCAAATCTCCATTCTGGCAAGTAACAGCTTCCAATTTTTCTCATGCCACAAAAGTAAGGAACAATACAGAAATGTGCTTTCTGAGTAGGATGCCCCTTTACAGATTTAGCTTCTTTTACCTAAAACCTAAGCTAGCATTGCTAGCCTAGGTAGCATTCACATACATATCTTATTGCTGAGGGTGGCTTCTTTCCTGAACATCAGCTTGGTGAGGAGAAGACCTCTTCGTTTCTCATTCCAGAAAGGGAGGTAACTGTTGTATTCGACCCAGTAAGATGGAAGCAATGGGAAATACCAGGGAGCAGCCATGCCATATCTACCTGCAAGAAGAAGAGGAATCTCATTCAGGTGTCTGTTTCCAAGGAAGTATCATTATTGGGGTGCACTCAAAATAGTAGCAAAAAAAAAATCCTCAGAGATCTCTCTCCTCTTGATGTGCTCATGGACTACTGATACCTGGTAGAAAATGTGCCTGATTGACACAGTAGGAAGCATTCACTAATTCGTTATTCGGAGTAACTTCATAGCTGGAGGGCAGGAGTACTTTACATGTTCCACTGGGTAGATTTCCCTATGCCAGTGGACTGCTTCATTAGGTGGGGAAGAAAAGCAGAAGACAAATGTACTGGCTCTCGCCCAAGGCAGGAATTACTTTTTGAAATCAAATGATGTAAGTAACAAAACACAAAATCACTCATCTGAAAAATGCAGGCTAACATGCTCTGTTCTCATTTTCACCGAGCAGACTGAAAACACATCCTCCCAAATCCTTGGCTTCAGCTTCTTCAGAAGACCCACCCACCAATCCATGTGACAATCAGAGGAACCCTAATTCTCCCTTGCTCTGCTCTTTCTCAGTTTCATGAATACTCTCACACATCCACAAAGTCATTCTCCCTTTCATCTAGAAACAGAAGTATCCTGTGTGTGCAGACTGTCTTACTGCCTCAACCATGAAATCAGCCAGTGTTTTATTCATTTTTTTTCTTCCAAAAGAGATGGTACTGTGTTGGTATCAATGCCTTTTATCCTCACCTGGGAAAACATTCCTTATATACCATCCCAAGATGAAGTAAATGAAAGAGTCTATCAGAATGAGCCAGCACATCCAGCCAAAGGAAGTGTTGTCTCCAATCATTGGAGACTTATACATGTTGTCCCACTGCAGACCTGCAGAAAGGAATTTAGAAATACAAACAGGGTCCATATTAGTTAATGAAACGTCACAACCATGGGAGCTCAAATCCTAGATTTGTCTACAACAAACATACCTATGCCCTGTGCCTCATATCGAGCAATGTATTGACTTGCATAACTGAATGCAGTCGGAGACAACAGGCTCTGTGGAATAAAAAAAAAAATTGAAGACAAAGAACTTATGAATTAGTCTTAAAGAGAAATTAAGTCTGTCTATGGATCAGGTACCTCACTAGCTTTTTCCAGTAGACAGAAAATCAGTGGATTTCTTTTTCTAACAGTCACAAAGAGCATTAGAACAGGTTTATGATGAGCAACAGGTGATGGGCTGTAATGTATTCTTAGACCCTGCCTGCCTTTTGCTTCCACGCCCAGGACCCAACTTCATCTCTCATACAAGGCTTTAGTTCAGGCTTTTGAAATACAGGATGACTTCTGGAACCTAATACCTATCTATTTATACCTTTGGTAAGAAAAAAGGCTTTACATCTATTTCCATGTTTAGGAAATTGAGATCCATGAAACTCAAGGATGAACAGAGCAAGCCCTCCTTCACAGACAGCCTCATTTTTCACGGTGCTTTTGCTTTGCAGTTCAAAAGGGCAAAGTACATAGCTCAGGCTACTCTGGTTTAGCTGGCAGGTGGAAACTCATCAAAATTCCACAAGCATTGTTTCCAGTTGTGGGACACAACTAATTCCAGGTCTCCCTCAAATAGGCCATGGTCAACTCTCCTGTCATACCCGTCAACACCCACTGATGGAATTTAAAAAGGTACCCAACTCACATATATTTTGCACAAACTATAATATGAGATGAAGTTTATTGAAGGTGAGCCTCTGCATCTGTACACATGGTCCCCATCATTGAAAAGCAGAACTTACCAGTAGGCTCTTCACAGAGAAGCTCAAATGATTCTCGATGACAAGCAACACGATGAAGGGGAAGAAGGTGAGTATGTACACGAGGCTGCCCACCAAGGCTGCTATGTTGGTGTTATTGAAGAAGACGCTGATGAAGTAGCTCATGGCTATGATGGACAGGCTGTAGTCCATAAGGTACAGGAACAGGAGCACTGTGTTTGTTTTGGGAAGGATGTCACCCACTTTTAGAACCACAATGAGGAAGGTGACAGTAATTAGAAGGAAGATGGCACACTCTATGAACCAGGCAATGAAATGGCTGCTGGCATTAACACCCATCATTTTCATGTACTGTAGAGAGAAAGGTGAGAACAAGAATCACAAATAACAACTGTTTACTAAGAGATCTTTCTGCTGATACTGCACTGTTTCTTTGTTCGGTTTCTGGACAAGGGATGCAGCCAAACCATGCATTTTCATACTCTGGCACATGGCACATTGATAACCAGAGAGAAACCATGCACTCACATTTCTGGAATGCCTGGGGTTTGTAAAACAGCCCATTGCAAAAGAACAGCACAGACAGGATCTGCAAGTATGAAGAAGCGTTGCATCCCACAAGCTCCAAAGCAACTTCTGGCTTTAGATTTGTAACTTTTCTAAAGCATTTGGCTATTTTTTTTAATAATGTTAATCACTCTAGTGGCTTGAGTGTTAAATTTCTTAACTATCTCTGAAACCAAATCATTTCTCATGCAATTGCAAGACAACAAATAATAGCTGAATTACCATGGTTATAAGGAAGCAATATTAATTTATATTAGCTGATGATCAAGTCTACAAGACTTGCATAAAGCTGTACATTTGCACTGATAAATTCAAAAGAAACTACAGGTGTTGTTGTCTTGTACATTATTGCACGCCTAAAAAGATGCCTGACGTCCTGGTTCTTAGAGCCAGTGAAGCTGCATTCCCTAAACCAGATTCAGGGGTGTCAGCGAGCCACTGGGGCTCACTCATTTTCAATATCACCACAGTTCAGAGAGTGCCCTGTCTTGGAAATGTTTTTTTTTGGTGAATCAGTATTTGTTTCCATGGTATCAGATAAAAACCAAACCTACTCAAGCTGCTGTTGCTTGCCGAAGCTTAGCGTTACAGAAGTTCTTTGAGGCCCATCTCTGTTGATGGTGTTCACACTGAAAACCTGAGTTCATTTCATAAATTCCCTATGTCTCAATGTCATTGCTTTTCCAACAGGTACCCTGAATGAAGAACTTGATTTCAGGGAGCTGATGTAATATGTAGCACCTTCTGAAATATTAAGTATAATAACTTCAAGGATAGGAAATAAGTCACTTTTCATGTCTTTGTTCCCAGCAGGTATGACTCAAAGTCAATTTTTAAAGAGCTTTAAATCTTCAGAAAACTTGTAATTTCATGAGGGCCCTGTGTTTCCAGTGTTCAGAACCACAAAGCAATATTCTCATCACTTGAAGGGCAAATGCCCTGCGTTTCTCTGGTTTTGAGCTTGGTTACAACGTCAGAATTCTAACACTGCAGGTCAAACAATAGGTATTTGGAATGTTATTTTCCTTAATGCTTGTTTTGCTCCATTTAATGTTGTACATGAGACATAGTACCCACTAATAAGGAAAATCTGTTTATAATTTTGCATGCCCCAGGAAGTTTTACCGTACCTCATAAAGCCTCAGATCTTTCTCCTGAACAAGTGTTTTAACAAAATCAGCTATAAACAGCACCCAGGCAGCCATCAGAGCAAATGGAAGAGAGTAGGTCACGCTGGTTAAGAACCTGTAAAAGGCAAATGCAGGCTTTAGCTGAATACAAAACGTTCTGGGGATTAAGGCTTCATACAGAATATATTTTTCAGAATAATACTTTGGCACAAAAAAAGACATGCTTATATTTCAAAACACAGAGTATAATTAATAATTACAAAGGAAAAAAAAAAAAAAAGAGCCGTTTTTCCACTGCATCTGATTTTCTATTCATGAAACTCCTGACTGTTCAAACTGTTGGGTTTTTTTTTTCAAATCCCAGAGGGATTTCCAGATGCATTCTGGCAGTTTTGCCCAGCAGTGCCACTGGCAAGAGCAGGAACTGCCATGGGCACCGGCATTTCCTGGCTCTCTGATGGGGTGCATCCCATTTTGGAACACTACAGCAGCCAGCCAGAATTCTCAGTTCCATTCATAGATATAATGGCCAAATTTTGTTATCAGACCATTATTTCCTGGTCCTGGAGTTTGGATATCTGTGCTTCCTCTCAGTGTGTCTGTCCCTATTATCCCACGGGACAGGTGCTGCGGGTGCAGGTCTGTAACACGGGCTTCACAATTCTTGGCTCCTCACTTTAGTTATAAAGTTATTCTTGCACCAAATGTGCACAGAAAAAAATCCACAAGGGCCAACATTCTTTCTGTGATGAAAACCAAGTTTCTATAGCAAGAGATTTACTTAATTGTATGTACTGGGCTTATGCTTTCCTCCTTCATTTCTAAACCTGGCTTAAAAAAAAAAATAAAAAATCAGTGTTATTCCTGGAGAAAGTTTAATGTACAACAACAGTAAGAAATTAGTATGATTACATTTGGTTTTAGATTTTTTACCCCTAAAGCTGAAAATTTCCGATAAACCAGTGCTTTCAGGAAATGCTTCCATATTTATAAAGGACAATGAAAAGGCATTTCAGTAGCTCTACCAGTTCTTTGTTGTTTGGGAATTTTTGGCTATCACCATCTTCATGATCTAGGCTATTAAAAATTCAGCATTTCCCAGCACCTTCTGTGTATTGCTGTATATATATATCCTCCTTTTCCCTACAGGATCTTAACTATGTGATACAAATCAACAAACAGCCATTTTAGACTCCTACTAATGCAAATCCAAAGCCTTTACGAATTTGGATAATTGAGAAAACTCATGCAACTCTGAGTCTGGGGTGGGGAGAGAAACCCAAAGGCAAGTGGTTTCCTCAGCAGCCCAAGAACAAGAGGAGCAGCAGGTAGCACTGTAGTAAATGCCTCCAGCAGCCAGTTAACCATAGTACAAAACTCTCTCACAGCAATAATGCACGGCTTTGATGCAAGAAGTTGACACTTTGTTTGGCCAAGTGCAGGGTCCTGCACTTGGGTCACAACAATCCTCTGCAATGTTCCAGGCTTAGGGAAGAGTGTCTGGGAAGTGCCCAGCAGGAAAGGACCTGCGGGGTTGGTTAGCAGCTGGCTGAAAAATAGGCAGTGTGTGCCCAGGTAGCCAAGAAGGCCACCAGCATCCTGGCTTGTATCAGCATTAGTGTGGCCAGCTGGACTAGGGCTGGGATCGTCCCCCTGGACTGGGCACTGGGGAGGCTGCACCTTGAATCCTGCATTGAGTTTTGTGCCCCTCACTCCAAGAAGGACATTGAGGGGCTGCAGCATATCCAGAGAAGGGCAACAAAGCTGAGGAAGGGTCTAGAGCAAAGTCTGGTGAGGAGAAGCTGAGGGACCTGGGGATGTTCAGCCTGGAGAAAAGAAGGCTCAGGGGAGACCTCCTCACTCTCAACAACTCCCTGAAAGGAGGTTGGAGACAGGTGGGGTTGGTGTCCTCTCCCAAGGAAACAGAGATAGGACAAGAGGAAATGGCCTTAAGCTGCACCAGGGGAAGTTTAGTGGATATGAGGAACCATTGCTTCCCTGCAAGGGTTGTCAACACATGGCCCAGGTTGGCCAGGGCAGTGGTGGAGTCGCTATCCCTGGAGGGGTTTCAAAGCTGTGGAGATGTGGTGCTGAAGGACATGGTTTAGCGGTGACGTGGCAGTGCTGGGTTAATGGTTGGACTTGATCTTAAAGTTTTATACTGATCAAAAGCATTCTGTGATTCTAGGAATGCTTACTGCCTGCAGTGTGTCCTAGCAGGCACCTTCCATGCATTTACCTTGAGAAGAGATGATAGGTGCCCAGCTCTCTTATGTGACAGGCTGACACAGGAGATTAATGAGTCTGCTTTAGCTCCTATAGCTTCCAGGTAATGTTTTAGCTGATGCAGCTGAAACACCAGCTTTACAATAGAAAGAGCTCCTCATCCTAGCCTGTACTTTTGGTCCAAGGGAGACCCCCACATCAGAGTGGAGTGACCATCCAACATACTATTTGCTGAACATCCTTCAGTAGTTTCTGATGGACACTGAAATCCCTTACTTCCTTAAGAGTCTTCCACTCAGTTTTGCCACCAGCTGCAGTCAGGATAATAACTCTGAGGAAATACCATGTTGCCAGCTCTCCAATGCAGACCAAGATAGCCTTGCCAGGGGGGCAGGTCCTCAGCTGCAAGCAGTTCACTGCTACCTATGGCACTTGGCAGAGATGTGGTTTATAATTAGTTGCAGACCTGGCTCAAGATGAGTGGAAAGGAAGATGATCAAAAACTTTTTGATCTACTTCACCATTCAAAACTTGTTCTGTTCCATGCACAGTCCATGCTGCACAGCTCTGTGTGACAGGCTGTTAACCCTGGCAACCCCATGCATCAAAAGCTTCTCTGTCCTCCCTCATTACTGCAGAGATGGATGGCACAACTTCATCTTCCCATTTATCCTTCTTAAAGCATATGAGAGGCACCTCTACTGAAAACTATTCACTATGCACTGAACACTAGCTGGAATCATAGAATCATAAAATGGCAGGGGTTGGAAGGGACCTCTGGAGATCATCTAGCCATGGATAACAAATACCACAGCTGGATGGCAATCTCTAGGCACAAAGCTCATTAAACCAGGGACTCTTTCCCCCACACACCCACACCCCTCCCCCCCAGTAAATACATTTTCTAAGATCTGCTGCATTATCTGCACACAAACACTTCCAGAACAAGCCAACACTCCTGTTCAACTCAAGTCCTGCCAACTTCAGTTACATGTGCAGTAGAACAGGAACAGTGAATTTTACCTGCTGTAAAATCTATAGTTACCATGAAAATTCAGGTACATCCAGAGCACTGAAAACAAAAGATTAGGCAAACCAAACACGGACCATTTATACTAGAGTCCAAAATTCCCTCTTTTATTCAGACCCTTGAAAAAAATGCGCCACAAGATGAAATAATTTCTCTGCTACATGAACATGGCATGAAGGAGACCAGCACAGTGGGACAAGATGAGCTCACACAAAGCATAAAGACAAAAGCTACACAAACTTACATATCCTTATTGTAGCAGGGGTAAGGCATGGCCTGGACTTGAACAGCTATTTCCTCTGGTTTCTTGCCAGTCTGTAATTCAATAATGGCTCTTTCAATGCTGTCCTGGATATAAATAAAGGCCCGGCTGTAAATCTGGCTCTGCGAGGTGGAATTGTGCGGGCCCACCGTCCAGATGCGCTCCCTTATTCTGTTGGTGGTTTGTGTGATCCTGCTGCTCATTCGGATGGTATAGTTGAGCACAGGAGGGAGGTCCAAGTCCCCATAAGCTGAGCGTGCAGGGCTGTTAGTGCTTGAAGGCAGCTTGAAAATGATACCTTGGAAAAGAAAAGGAAGAGGCTTTCCTTCAGAGTCGACAGCCTGGGAGCAGCAGTACGCACAGATACGCAGGAACTCCTCATTTTTATAAGCCTTTTCTACATTACAATCCATCATTTAATTTCTTTGCTGCACAAACAACACTCAGATGGGTAGACTGTTTATTGAGGGTCTAGAAGTGGAAACTATACATCACGGCAGCTATTCGTACCTTCAAATGTGACCAATGATTCTGGGTGTGAAATGCACCCCCAGAGCCTTTAAATCTTTTCCCACCGAGCATTCAAAAACCAAAGGCTCTCAAGATAACCATACGCATTTGGAAATATCTTGCTGCTAACATGGGGTGTCAGGTATCTGTCAGGCATATCACTCAGCACATGCACCTCTCACAAATGTGCCCAAAGATGCTCTATAAATAGGGCTTACACAGTGATGCTGCAATATAAAAACCTCAGGAAGACAGTGCTGAAAACTGTTTGTGACCTATACACATATATTTGTGTCCACACAAATTCTTGCAAAGCTGAGATGTCTAAGAATATAAAAGCTTTGCAAGTTCCTGTTAGGAAATGACAGGCTGTAGATACAATTTGACAGATAGGACTTTTTTTTTTTCCCCCTTTAAAATGCCAGTTTGAGTTGAGGCAATACCACAGAATTTTTTTCTTTCCAGAACATTTTTCCTGATTATGCCATATATCAAGCATACAATGGAATGGGGGACAAACATAGAAGAAAACTGCTTTTAAGGGAATAGACAAATATCATAGTCTAAAGTTCTAAAAAAATGAAAAAGTTTCTATCTGCCCCTCAGTTATGAAGTATAAAACTAAACAGGTCACAGTAAATCCTACTTGAGGAGATAGTAGGCAATCTAAGACACATTTGTATCATTCAAATTAATATAAGGTGCCTATTTTCTACTCCCCAGTGCCCTGCTCTGAAGCTGCATCTGATCCCACAGCTGTGAAAAGTGTGACTGAGAAGACCCAATATAATACTGCAGTGTTTGGCTCGAACATCTCAAGAGCTTTATGAGTGTCTAATAAATTGAACTGTCTCTTATTTGGACTTGATGATCTTAAAGGTCTTTTCCAAGCTAAACAATTCTATATCTTCCTTGATTAAAGCCTCTTTTCCCAAGGGGGCCTGAAAGAAGGCAGCTGTCATGAAGATCTCCTAATGGCAGCGAAATTTTGTTCAAAGTGAGAATTAACCAAGAGAAAACACCAGTTGACCAGAGGCTTTCTCTTCAGACAGTGGAGGTGTAAGGGAACAGGAGGCATGAAAAAGAAAGTGTAAAATGCTGCTGTAAGGAGGTCTCAGTGTGCAGGTCATCCCCTCCCACTTCCACCCCTCCCACCCCCACCCAACTGGCTCAAAATTGATTGCTGCGTGGTGGGAGCTGTGACCACAACAGTTGCTGGTGGAAAGCCAAACTTCTTATGCTGGACACCCACTCTGCACCAAGCTAACTTTAATTTACAGGAAGATTTAAGACTGTCACATACTTGCAAAAAGCTCGTTCTTCAGAAAGAGTTCTTTAGCCACCATTTCCAGCTCCTCTAAGCTTCCAACTGCCCGAATGCGATTAAATGAGACACAGGAGGACACGTTTACAGCAAGGGTAGCCAGTGTATTCAGTTGATCGACAATGTCAGTGTTGTTCTGTAATTCTAGCTGAATATCATCTGAAAAAAGCCAAACAAAACCACAAACAAAACCAGTAGTGTCACTACACATCGCAAAAGATGCATCACATCATTCCACTCTTTACAATGACACCAGAAAGGAAGAAAAAAGCCCCATCATACTAAACATTAAGTGTAAAATATATTTCTGCACCTAGTGCAATGAAGGCATGTTGTTGACCCAATTTTTATGTTAATCATTTGTAATATGCTCGTGAGTTTGCCTTTGGGAGGATGCCAGTAACGAGATGTGACAGCCATCCCAAATCAGAAGTTGCTGAGGTTTTAGCCTCACGTATGATGCTCGCCAGCCAGTCCTCATCTTATGGCTTTTGATGTAATCAACTCGTGTTGAGCTGCTCTGTCTCAGGGGAGAATGTGCTTTATCCAAGCACATCAAGGAAAAGCTACGTCCGTTGTGCTGACGTGAGTACCAAACCTGATAATGCAGCTTAATAAAGATGCTGCTGTTCCCTGGCTGTTTCAAAAGGTGACTGCATAATGCAGTGTAACTAACACGGAACAGCTGCTGCAGCCATGAGGATTTTATGGGGAGTTAAAAGACAGAAGATGCTACTCATGAATTAACACAGGAGTCATCACAAACAGTACGTAAATATTCCTCTGACTGCAACAGAGCGCAGCCACTCTTGGTTTATGCAGGGTTTTGCTGGCATAACCCAGATATATGTTGACACATACGGCCACTCAATTGAAAAAGTGGGTAGGGACAACAAGACCATCTAGGGCAGGATTGTGATCACTGTGCTTTGCACTAGCAGGGGACGTATCCACCACTCCTATTATCTGAGGACTGCCACAGTGCACATCATCAACTCGTACCTTGAAGGACCATGCAAGACCACCAGAGAATAGCAAATTCCAGGAGAGCATTTCCTGTAATGATGCCTACGGCTACTCATCAGCCTGGGTACTTTTATCAGATTCCTTTGCTTTTCTGCTCTGGAAAACTTTTAATCTGAACCCCGATGTGTTTTTTGCCAGTGAGCTCTCCACAACATTTCCCAGGAGAGTCCCAGGTAGCTCATTTGAAGTGGTAATTATGGCTAAACAGTGTCCTCCAGTGGCCACACTCAGCTGCAGAGATTCCCATCCTACTATCCCTTCAACATTCATGAGAAATCTCTTCATATAAGCACTGCGCTCTCTCAGAATCTTTTCCCATAGACCACAAGACTTCTGAATCACAGCTGAGATTGCCTTGTACTAAAGTATCTGATACTGACCAGAGAAGAGCAGTACCAGAAGATGGCTCCAGTTTAGTGACTGTGGAGCTCCCAAACCTGAAGTGTAAATAGGAGGACAGAAAATGTGGAACAACTTACCCAGTTCATTTATCTGACTCAGCAGTTCAGCTGCATCCAAATCCACCATCAGCTTGATAAAAACCTGCACAAAGGGATTCTGCAGCGTGTTCTATCAACAATCAAAAAGAAAAAGCATTGATTTGACCAGAAGCCCCTTGACCTTATTCAGTGTATTTCTAAAATAGACCAGGTGCCTTCACCAAGCAGTTATACAACCCCCTTCCTTTCCTGACCTTCCATATTTCACTCTGTGTATTAGGATGGGGAAACGTTAGCAATAAAAACATCATATGGAGCCCTGTGAGTCCAAGCCCATTTTTCTGGTAGCCAACAGAAGATGTCTATTGAGTCTCCACCAGGCACTAGAGTTCAATGAAAAAATCATGGATAATCTTTGTTATTCTAAAAGTGCATTGAATTTCACTTGTATCTCTTTTAAGTCCTGTGAACACAGGCAGAGCACAATGGGCCGGCAACCAAAACTTAGCTTGGAGACCAGCAGACAGCTTCTTATTTGGCTGAATAGTTCATTATTCCACCAATGAATGCAGTCAGCAGAGAGTATTTCATTTCACTTTTGCATATTCCACTCTAGATTTTCTCCCTGTGCCATGGAAATTACAATGAATTCCAGCCACTGAAATTAACTTCTAATGCTTTAGCATTCCAGAGATCTCATTTTCATAGCTTTGTAAGAAAAGAGGACATTTTTTACTGCAGAGAACAGGAAACAAGCATGTGAAACATTACAGCCTACTGCTTTCTCTATCCAAGCAAGGGTAGACTCCTTAGGAGGGGAAAAAGAAATTTTATTTACATTCACTGAGGTACAAAGACATCTTCTGGCTCTTACGTGTGTACCCAGAGCTACATGCTTATTATAGATACTGTTTCATTTTCTGAAAAAGTCATTTCTTGCCTGGTCTTGGCTGGCTGGATCACTCCATCAAGCAGAAAGTTAATTTACAAACTGAAGAGCATTCCCTGCTCATCTCAGCCCTTCAGCAGGCCCCAGCACAGCCACTGTCAGGGAGCATTTTACAGATCATTTCAGAAAGAGGATTTGCATGGAAAGGTGCGTTGGGAGTATTTCCGTCAGGGGAACAGGCAGGTAGGCACAGAAACCATGAAGTCGCGGACTAAAGCCTGAGCAGGGTCTCCCCAGCTGACCTAAGATGTTCCTGAGGTCCCTGGAACCTCAGTTTATTACAGTGAAGAAATCCACCCTCTCAAATCCCTCCCACAAGTGACACAGGGAGGGAGGATCTCATACCTTGATCATCAGAACTGTCTGGTTTAACTTAGTCAGTGAATTCATGATGACAGGAGATTTGTCCAGCCACTCCTGGGACTTCAGGGCTAGATCAGCCATCTGCTTCAGGGTTGCATTAGACTATAAAAAACCCACAACATATAAGGATTCACTTATTCATTACCTTAAAGCTTTAAAAGTATAAATAATAAACCAGCTAAGACTAAATTTGGGTTCCTTAGGGTTTTTCTTAGCACCTTATCACTGTTTGGCAAAATAGGCTTTAAAGCACTGAATTTGGATGCAAGCAGTTAAAAATATGGCCTAACATATGACATTTGGAGTATGTCTCGGATATCAGCTTTCCTTCTACCACTGATCTGCTTGTGAACAAGTAGTGGTTATAGCATCTGTCCTGGAAGATATGTCTCTATTACTGGCTGAAAATACAGGGGTGAAACTTGATAAACTGAAGGCCTTAAAAAAAAAAATCATATTATAAAAAGTAGGCCAACAGCAATTTTTTGGTGGTAAGATTCATTCAAGACAAAAGATGACCCATATGACCAGCAATGTGACTAGGGAACGATAATTTGACTAATATTCTGAACAGTCAGAAAATAGACTTCTGCTTCTCAAAGAAACAAGCCCACACTAGAGAAATTACAACCCTTTTGAGCGGGCATATCCTGATGGATCACTCCATCAAGCAGCAAGTAAACAGACAAACAGAGCCATACCTTTCCCATGATTGCTCGTGTTTCTAAGGTATCTGGTGTATAAAGGATCTTTCCAAGCACCATCGGTTTTAAAAAAGACCAAATTAAAGCTCCAGTTGGTGTCTTGACCAGGTTCAGGTAGAAGGATAAGCAAAATGGTGCTGCAAGGGGAGAAAAGTGAACAAATTGCACAAAGCACAAACAGACCTGACATGAGAAAGCTACTGGTGTATTTTTTCCCATCTGCCCAGTTTGATGCTGTGTCCAGCGAGTGCCTTCAGGGCCCTCTTTGCTCACTGATATAATGTGCCTCGACAAAAGCAATCCTTCCCCAAGATCTCTTGTTGCTGAGCTCAAGACAACAAGAGTCTCAGAGCTCGAGCCAAGATTCTCCGCTTGAAGGTTAAATGGAGTTTTGTGAACTGAGAGGAGCTAATAATGTCAGTACAGTTGGAAAAACTACATATCAAGAAAAAGCAGTGACCTGTCAAGCCCCAAGACCAGACCATCAACAAATGGGAAGCAGTGCAGTGTCAGGCACTGCTCTGCTACATCTGCTGTTTTCCTTTTAACACTTCTGGAAATAAACCACCAATAATTAGGACAGCACATATCTTCAGCTAGCATAAATCACGAGCACTTAGAGCCCCCCAGACACTTCTGGGGGAACAGCTCATCAGTGTCTGGGGGAACAGCTCATCACTGGATCTCTCTGGAAGCAAGGTAGAGTTTGGCTATGAAATGTTTTTGCCTTAAGTAAAAGCCACACTTACTGGAGTCATGAGGAATCCCATATTTCTTTATCATCTTTTGGACATTGACATCCTCCATGGAAGAACCGTTGCTTACAGGGTCTCCAAAATCTGGAAGCAGGGACTCAAAAAACAGGGGCGTGATCTCCTGATTGCAAAGAACTCTTGATATAGACTTAAATGTGCTATGTGTTATTCTAAAGTTGCTTGGTTTAAATAGTGCCTGCAAAAAAGACAAAATGCAAATATATTGTGCAACATAGAAGTATCCCATTCTGAGATAAAAAAAAGAAATAACAGAATTAGAAGGCAAGGATTGGACATTTTTACACTGCTTTCTTAGGAGAACTTTTTCTCTACAAAAAAAAGGGACTTCACATGGAAATCATGCTTTTTTGGCTAGCCTCTGCTATGAGAGGTGGTAAATTCAATTCCAGGTATGAGATCCAATGTGGCAATTGCCTATAATGTGTGCCTGGTGATACATATAGACTCTGAGCTACAAGACAGGATTTGTTACCCAGATGTGCCCTTCCCTATCCCCATCTAGCCCATGACTGCACGTGATTTTGCAGTGTGCAGGTAAAGCAATGACCAGAAATGATTCCTGTGATCTGTGCTGTCATTAACTACAGATCAGAGGAAGACTGGATGAGGCTAGTGCAACTTAAATTACTGCAGCCATCAGAGCAGGAATGGGTTTGTAGTGAATGTTTTGGGCAGTCTTGAGACTTTGGGTGGGATCTAATGCACAGTAAAGCTAGTGCAAATTTTTGCTGATGACTTCTGTGGTTTTGCATAGTCTTTAGTGAGCAGTTCTTCAGTTACTTTCACAAGTTGACCCCTTACAGTATTTTGTTGTTAAGTCTACCCTTCTTCAAGCCAGTTGTTTAAACCCCTGCATTTTTGTTCCTAGTGTCCCCCACCTTGGCATGAGCACGTGCATGTCCCACTGCTCCAAATCAAAGCTCTCCCAGGAAGGAAACATGTAAGTTTCTAAGAAGAGATTCTTAGAACACCACTGCTTTAAAAAAGAATCAGGAATGTAGGATTTAATGCACCTTTGGCTTCTAGGGTAAGAAATTCCTGTGGAAACTGTTCCGGTGGCGTTTCCCCTCCAAAGCATCTGCAGACTGCACGTACCTTAGTCAGTGGCACATTTCGAGACTGCTGGAGCTTCTTCAGTGAATGAATAGCTTGTAGCAAGGGATCAACACCGGATTCAACCTGGTGTCTGAAATACTGCATTTTTGTCAGAAGGCCTAACATCTTGTCCACAGGTTTCTGAAGCTCCTTAGGGAAGAACATCTACAAGAGACAGGAAGGAAATCAGGTATGATCAGCAGGAACCTGTGTGCACACATTGTGTACACACCCACACTGGGTTCATGCCAAGACATAGCTTGTGGGGTTTCCAAAACTGTCAGGAGGCTTGGGGAACGGATTTCCCATGGGAAATGAATGGGATTTGTATTCCTAAATCCCCAGGCACCTTTGCAAACCAATCCCCTGAATAATATGTATTCTGAACAGCACACAATTCCAAACACTTGCAGTTGGAAAACCTGTATCAGCTATTGGCTGGGATACAACCCAGGCCTCTAAGAGGTAGCCCTTTGCACGACATCAATGTCAAACATTATGAGCGACTTTTAACCTGACCCAAATTGATTTGCATTCTTTTAATAACCTTTTTTTTTTTTCCTTCTGTAGCATTTTAAAATATGTATTCAATATGCACTTCTCTGTGAGTGATATTTTAACATGCTGTTTATATAGTTGTGTGCATGGGATATCTGAATCATTTAATAACTTGGCAGTGCCAACTAGACTGGGAAAGCATATTTCACAGGATTTTTTTCCAAGGCCTCCCTTTCCAATGAATAAAAAAAAAATTAGCCCAGTGTCCTATTTTTGGGAAGCTTGAACTCAGCTGGGAATGTTCAAGAGGTTGTGACAGCATACAAACGATACTAGCAGAGAGGGAGGCATTTAGAGTAGGTCCAGTGCCTTTAAATGAGGTTTGCTGGTTTACACCAGCTGGGATCCTCATTTATATCCACACTGTCACAGCATGGCTACACAATAAAAATTACTGCATGAGCAAAGCCTGATCTTTGGCTTGTGTAAATCAGCATAGCTTCTGGCCACCGCAATGATATTTTATGACCTTTCAGCCACTCTGTGCGCCAAAGACTATGGAAAGCACTCCACAAACCCAGCACTAACCTTGTATAAGAAATTGTAAATGTCTAAGTGTCGCAGAAGAGTGACCCCCAGGATGTATGTCTCACGAGTCCTCTCTGAAAGAGAGAGATTGCAGAACTCCTCTGCTACTGTGTGCAGCTGTGGGTCAGCAGGACGGACGCTACAAGATTCCAGCTGGAGAATCTGAGAAATGAGCTGTGTTGGCAGAAAGGAAGAGAAGATTTGTCAGGGGGTAGGCTGCTCATGCCAGTACGCAGGGATTAATCTTGCCTTGCTGTTGTTCTTTCCACAGTGTCATATTTCAACCCTGAGGACCAGAAAACGCCTACCCATTACTCCCCCTCCAAGGGGTAAACCCTAAGGATTGTATTTTACTGCCCAGCTTGCACAGCAGCAAAAGCTTTCATGGCTTCAATTTCACATTGACTGATGCATGTGAAGTTTGGAAAAGAGTGTGCTCCTTGGGGTTTGGTCCAGACAAGATGGCTGGCAAGGGGAAAAGCATCTGGAGCTCTGCTAGTGCAGGAGCGTGAGGAACAAAAGCTCATCTCTCATCAGGGGAGGCTATTTTGGGACTCCCGGAGCTCTCAAGAATTGCTGTTAGAAGTACACTTTTCCATCTGGACTGCAACGACTCCTCAGCACTGAGGACTCCACCGAGGACTCCTCTCAGTCCTCATTAGCCTGTTACAGCGAGCTGTGCCCTCACGACGGGTCGGAGCAATCGCTCACCAGGCAGTGAGTGAGCGGCTGCTTACCAGCTACTGGTGACAGCCAAAGAGACCATATGGCTCTTGGTCTCCAATGGCTGAACTGACGTCAATAACTGCTCTTACTGCATTTCTGATGGCTACTTTGATCTATAACATGCTATGCTGTATATCCCTGTGTGATCATCTACCTCTCTCTGTGCTGTCTCGCATGCAGTGATCTGCTTAGCGGTGTTCACTAACAAATTCTGGTTTTTAAGGTCTGAGAGGTAGAAAGCAACAAAGATCTCCCACCAGGATGACAGCAAACTTACTTGACTGCTGTTTTCTGGGAGAGATGCTTCCAGAAGAGCATCAATACTGGCTGTGGACATTCCTGTTTTGTTTCTGAGATCATCTTTGAGCTGGTCCACATTTTTAAACACATCTCTTAACTTCTCTGTAAAGAATAATCAAAGAACAACTGACGTAACAGCTTTCTCTAGACATACAGCAGTCTCAAGCACACAGAGGACTTTAGATTAAGTATGGAAGTGTGATACATCACTGCTGATTAAAAAAACCCCAACAACTTGCAAAATATAGTCCTATTTCCTAGGTTTTACAGTCCAATTTCCAGGCTGAAGCTGACAGGTCTAGCGATAGCAAAAGTTGCTCAAATACAAAGCTTTGGGACTTTCAGGAAATAGGACTATTTGGGTTGTACAGAAAACAGAGTGGTCTAGAGCAGGCTCTAGAATTACCCTAGAATAAGGATCCCAAGGACATGATGTATGATTATTTCATTAATATTACTCCTTCCTGGCAGCTAAGCACGTCTTGGGATTTCCAGCAGAAAGTATGGTACCAGTGATGGTGTTTGCCAACATTGGAAAGTAAATACAGGAAACTACCTTGCTTGCTAGGATCTGTTAAATTCTCAGTGATGTTCAACAAGGAATTCAAAGTAGTAATATACTGAGGAATCTCTTGAAAGAAAGCAATTTCTGGTACATTTTCTTGAAACCTAAATTGGAAAAAAACAAAACAACGAAAAAATTTGGAATATGAAAAGAGGGCAAGAAACCATTTTATCATTTCATAAATAGAATAGTAAAGCAGCCAAACTCAGAAGGAGAGGGCTCACCACTTCAGTTGTGTCTGAATGTTTGTGGCATCCCCAATCAGTATAGTTTGAAGCTCTTGGGAGATTCTTCTGCGATTCAGTACATTGGTCACGACTTGACTGCTCAGTTTAATAGCGCGGAGGAGCTGCTCATGAGACTGACTTTGTTCACACAGTTCTCCAAAGCTAACATCTGGGAGATGGCAGATATGCTGTATTGACTTGAAGCTCTCATAGTCACAAAGAAGTGTTGTCAGACCCCGGAGGCGAGAGATCTTCAAAGGACATTTTGAAAAGGATGACAAGTGCACAAACACCAGTTAGATGACAGAATTATAAAAGGCAAGTTTTAAAGAGTCTAGTTGTCCATTTCCATTTTTCTTTAAGATTAACATTTCGATATATATTTTATTTCATGCAGTAGGACACTTCATGACAACCATTCCTAGGTGAGTTTATAGCAGACTTGGCTATGCCACATTGCACAGGACCTAATAAATCTTGCAAGCTTTAATGTATCATTTGCCCTGCCCAATACACATAAACAGCAATATTCTATTTGAACATATATGTTGACTCGTTCATCTTCCCAGAGACCAAATAAATCTACCTTGTGCAACAGGCTGGCCTTTCAGATGCCATCTGGTCATCTCTACTACAGTATATGAAATGGAGTTGGCTAGAAGGCAGGACTTCTGCATCTGCCAATGCCTGTAAAATTACGGTCCTTTGCCTACGCTGCTATTATGGGCTTCCCTCTTGTCTGACATCGTTATTTACAGTCAGTCTCTCATGGCAAGAGATGTCCTCAGCTGTGTTGTAAGTACCTGTCACACTGAGGCTCATTCACTGATGCGTGAGGAGCATGTTGCCACTGACAACCTACGCAGTGCTCATACTTTTGGGATGACTGGTGGAAAAGAGAAGCCATTCTATCCAACAGACTGGGAGGATAGGAACACCTCTGTGTCCTCAGAAAAATGGTGTACACTGGATTCATATGAGAACAGCGGCCATAGCCCAGTTTAATGTCACCCTTTAAATATAGGCAGCAGGCAGAAAACAGAGTTTCAGTCCTTGTTTTTATCAGCTGTTCTTTTAAGCAACTTCCCCCCCCCCCCCCCTCCCCCGCTGTTTTTCAAACCCTCTATTGCACATTGATGTATCACTGCAGGACGTCCTTCAAGTCAGAATTTTAAGCAGACTCACTTTTAGCTTCAGGAGCTCTGGTATGGATGAATGTTTCTCGGAGGTATTATTTTGCATAAAAGAATTTCTTTTCAGATGAGCTCGCTTCAAAAGCTGTGTGATGTTTTCTGTGCAAGGAAGAAAACAAAAGTTACATGAGACAAAACCGCCAGACTTGCAGAAACTTCACAGATGGGAATATCGGTGCTTTTATTGTGAGGTCTACTGAGCATTGCAATTTTCCACCAAACTCACATGGCTCAGGACCTCAGAAATCACGGACCAAGACCTAGGTTGCAATTTGCATTATAACGGATCCAGTCCAAGTAGATACTCTGGTCCTAAAAAATCCACCCCACACTGGTAACAGAACTTCTGACAGTGCCCTTCAGAGCACACAGTAGCAGTATCTCTGGCCTGTGGATAGATAAACCTCTCAGGTTTTACAATAAGCTCATCTGATTAGTATCTCTGTGAAATACCATGTTAACTCTCAAAAATAACTGCTGTCATCTTATGGGTACATAAAGATGTGAAGGGAATACAGGTTCCTATTTGTAAGATTTCTTTATCTGAGTGTCAGCAATCTGTCATCACATAGCAAAGAGTATATGTGCCTTTTGGATAGAGTTGGATGGCAAACATTTCCTCAATGTGACATAACTCAAACAAAAAAGGAGTCTGGCTTCCTGAGGTGTCAGAGCTCCAGTTAATTGCCATCAGATACAAACATCTACCACCATTCCTTCCCACATTAGAAAAAAACATTTTGAGAAGACAGGCACAACATATTCCAGCTGAGGTCCCACAACATTAGTGAAATCATGATTACCTGTCAATTTGCTGTCTTCAACTTCAGTGGCATTTATTAAACACATCAGGTAAGGGTTATAGCTGTTATTCACTGTCACCTGCAAGATGGTGTTTTCAAATTCTAAAAACAGAAACCTGAAAAGTAAGATAGGATTTTAAATCAGCTTTTCTTTCAGAAACAAGGTGTGTTAGTAAGCTACCTGTCAGCTGTATAGATGCTGTTCCTTAGCAGTGTAAATAAGAATTCCAGAAGCAGCCATGTGTCTCCCATAACATCTCCTAAGTGGATACCCTCTCAATATTATTCCATCAATTCTTTTTGCTGTTATCTCCCAAAGCCATCTTTCACTCCCAAACCACATGTAAAAGAAGACACACTTGAAAGGTTCACTGAAGATGGAAGGCATGCCTAGGGGAGACTGAGAATCAAAATTTAGAAATTCATACCACAAAGAAGGGGTTTTTGAAGAGATCACCACTGGAGGCAAGCTTCCTACAAGATTCTGCTTCTCCAGGAACATGCCAACATGGAAAATTTTTGAAAGTCTCACTTTTAGCTGTATGTTCAGTTCAAGGAGAAATTTCCTCCTCTTTAATTTAACCCACCTTAGACCTTGTGTCCTAGATTACGGTAATTTCTGGCTTACATTGCTCCATTGGAAGAAAATAGCATACTTCACATGCTGGAATGAGAATGGTGGTCACTACCCATAAATGCAATAATAATATCCAAAAAACAAACTCACCGTGTGATCAAGCTGGTTGGTGACAGAGTTTGGTCACTCTGAGTCCAAGGTAGGGTCTTGTTGTACAGGGCTTCTGCCATGACAATGAAGGGATGAGCAACAATATCAATCACACTGTCAAAAATCGTTTGGTTGGAGAGAAAAGCTGAACTGGAACTTATATTGAATTCATTTAGCAGATTAGAGAAGTTCAGTGTCTTGAGAATGTAGTGACTGGCTTCTATAATTTCTAGATCTGACACATCATTGGCAGAGTTGTTTGCCACTGCCTCCAACAACTCTGCAAAGGCAGCCGCTTCAGTTAGATTCCTGTCGGTGCTTAGGAATCTGACAATCACATCCCAGATGCTTGAGTAATAACTCCACTTGGTGAGGTTGAAGGCACCCTGGAGACTCTGCAGCAGGTTGTTCCTGTGGAGCTCATCCTGTGCCACACTGAAGAGCGGATGCAGGTTACCCCAGCCTGCTGAGCCGTCAGAGAAATTTAGGGAATTCAGCACTGTTTCATCCACCAGAAAAGGAATGAGCATGTTCAGAAGCTGAGAAGGGAGCACATCACCCACATCTTGGACTGGGATGGGGCAGGAGGCATTACTCTGCAGCAGCCCCTCCATGAGAGCACTCACAGCTCTCGCCTGCTCCTCTACCCAAGAGTTTTCCAGCTCAGAAACAAGGTTTAACTTGGAAAGGAAACTCAGAGTGAACTGCAGAGCCTGGGCAATGCATGAGAGCTCCTTGGAAAAGCGTTCACTGCTGTTCTTGTAGACAGCAGCAAACTCTGGAGACAGTTTCAGGTCTGTTATGGCAAGCTCGAACATCTCTGCAAAGGTGTCATTGTGCATTGTTCCACCATCCGCACCCAAGGAATCAAAGAGGGGTTTGCAGGGGCTCCTGGCTAAGGACTCACTTAGACTGGTGTTTTCAAAGAGCATTTCAAGCGTTATGTGGAGCACATCCCGAGTGGAGCAGTTCTGGGGTGTCCCATAATCACTGTCACTGTTCTCAAGGAAAGGACTCAAGGCTAAATGCCAGAATTTCCAAATTTTTGCCTCCAGGAAAGTGTTGTGCTGCAAGGAAGACTCACTGAACATCTTCTGCAGCAGCAAATGTGAGAAATTATAGACAATGTCCATTTTCTCTTCAAATGTTTTGTTTGTGTTGGTGTCATGTAGGACTTTCATTCCTGCTCTCCATACTTCAATCGGTTTTTGGGTATAGTTACTGTAAGAATCAAATAATAGGTTGACAGTTTCAAGCTCACTGATGTTGTAACTTTTCTGCAAATGTTTAAAAATTAAGATACTTCTTTGCATGGCCTGTGAGTATATGAAGATGTTGGTTCCTCTGGAGTTTTCTTCACCATACAGCTCAAACATCAAAGATGCAAAGTTTATGAGCTGCTCCAACTCCTTGTTGAATGGAAGAGTGGAGTAATTTTTTATGGTGCTGAACTGATTTTGCAGCATGTCTAGAAGTGACTGGGAAGTCAGACTGTCTGTACTATTCCAGTTCACGGATTGGAGTACTTCAGCAATATGCCAGAAAATATTTCCTTGCCTTCCATCTGGGGAACCCCGGAGTTTCTGCATTAGCTTAGACAAAGAGGAGATCAGCAGATAATGATCACTGGTATTCAACTCTGCCACGGCAGCAAGAAGCTGCTCAAGGGACAAAAGATGTTCTGCAAAATTTTCAGAAGTTACAGGGGTCAACAAGAAGTCAGAAAATAATGATGACAGTTTTTCATTTGTGCTGAGATAATTTTCAATGTTTTCAAGTGAGATTCCATGAAGTGCAATCATTTTGATAACCTCCCATGCTTTCTCTGTACTAAAATGAGTCCCATTTGAAATGGTCTGATTCCAAATCACTGCAGCCATAGTCAGAATATCTTCACTTTCCTCTCCATAGGGATTAGCATAGAACAATCCATCACCATCAAATTCATACAGTGGGAGTATTTCTTGAAATATTCTTTCCAAGTCCAGTGTGCTGCTTGTGGCAGAAGTTGAATTGAAAAAGAGTTTTAACAAGCTATACAAATAATTCACATCCAAGGATTTAATTGCTACACTGGAATTATGAAAGATCTGATGTACTAATGATTTTCCAGGAGCTACCCCAAAGTCCACAAGAATTAGAGCTTTCTTCATCATTTCCAGGAGTCTCACATATTCACCCACTTCTGTTAGGTTCCATTTGGTGGTCAATACATTGCCAGCAGTGTGCCACAGCCGCAGGAAATGTCCCCAGTTGGTCTGGTTGGAAGCATTTCTGCCCACCTGCAGCAGCAGTTCATATACACTGCTGTTCCTCATGGGAACAGTCAGCAACAGATGCGAAAAGACAGGCAGCCTATGCCAGCCTGCTGAGCTGTCAGAGAAATTTAGGGAATTCAGCACTGTTTCATCCACCAGAAAAGGAATGAGCATGTTCAGAAGCTGAGAAGGGAGCACATCACCCACATCTTGGACTGGGATGGGGCAGGAGGCATTACTCTGCAGCAGCCCCTCCATGAGAGCACTCACAGCTCTCGCCTGCTCCTCTACCCAAGAGTTTTCCAGCTCAGAAACAAGGTTTAACTTGGAAAGGAAACTCAGAGTGAACTGCAGAGCCTGGGCAATGCATGAGAGCTCCTTGGAAAAGCGTTCACTGCTGTTCTTGTAGACAGCAGCAAACTCTGGAGACAGTTTCAGGTCTGTTATGGCAAGCTCGAACATCTCTGCAAAGGTGTCATTGTGCATTGTTCCACCATCCGCACCCAAGGAATCAAAGAGGGGTTTGCAGGGGCTCCTGGCTAAGGACTCACTTAGACTGGTGTTTTCAAAGAGCATTTCAAGCGTTATGTGGAGCACATCCCGAGTGGAGCAGTTCTGGGGTGTCCCATAATCACTGTCACTGTTCTCAAGGAAAGGACTCAAGGCTAAATGCCAGAATTTCCAAATTTTTGCCTCCAGGAAAGCGTTGTGCTGTAAGGAAGACTCACTGGCCTCCTGCAGTAGAAGATGTGTCAAATTATAGACAGGGTTAATTATTTCTTCACTGGAAGCTTCACTGACACTTACATAATAAAGGATTTTCATTCCTGTCTTCAAAAGTTTAGACAAGCTCTCAAAGGTTTTATCGTCAAAATTAAAGAAAAGGTCTAGAGATTTTAATTTACTGACATTATAATTTAGCTGCAAGTCTTTTAATATGTACAAGGTCTTTTCTATGGCTTGAGTGACTAGTGAGATATTGGCTACTTCAGAGTTTTCCCCAAACTCTTTAAACACGGCCGTTATAAATTCTGACAGTTGATCCAATCGTTCACTGAAGACACTACTTGAATTATTATTCAGCTTTTGTAAATGGCTGTTTAACACCTCTAAAAACTGCCCATAGGCTACGATGCCGGTGTTATTCCACTTCATTGATCTGAGTTCTTCCCCGATGCGCCAGTAGGCGTTCAGCTCATCCCACCAGGCTTCACCCATGGAGCTCTCTACTTTCCTCATCAGTTCAAACACAGGCATCAGTAGGTACTGATAACCTATGTTGGTACCTGTCATCATAAAAAACATCTTCTGGAGAGCTAGGAGCTGGTCTGAAAAGTTTTGGTAAGACACAGGCTTAAGCAGATAATCCAAGAACAAAGATGGCATTTCTTGCATTCCATTTAAACGGTCTCTGAAGTCTTCCAGAAATGATGGTGTGCTAGTGGAGAGCAACATTTTGAGAGCATCTTTAGCTTGCACTGTATTAAAATTGGAATTATTTAACAGAACTGGATTCCAAATCATTGTAGCTAATTTTAAAGCACTCTGAATTTCTTTCCACTGGGTCATTATATTGGAAATGGAAGTCCCATTAAAGTCATTCTGTAATTGCAGTGATGTGAAGTTATAGATTTCATTAATTATTTCCTTATTATATGGTTCCTTTAATTTATAATCATGATGTGGATTCATTCCCAGCTCAAGAATTGCATACAATTTCTGTAATGTTTCATTCTTCAAATTTCTGAATAGATTTAAGCTTTTTAATTCAGTTCTATTCATTTTTTTCTCAAAGCCTTTTAAACGATGTAGAGACTTTTGTACGGCTTCTAAATCATCTGAATTAATGGACCTCTTGGAGTCTTTTCTACCAATCTCTGGTGACTTTATTTTTCTGGAGGGGAGAAGAAAAAAAAAAAAAAAAAGCATTTTAGTGAATATGAAATCAATGCAAGAAGAAATGTGAAGTGATTTAGAGCAAAGATCATAGATTTGAAATATACTGTTAGAATATCCCTTCAGCTAGTGTCTTACCTCAGAACTTGCTCCAGTTCAAACACTGAAGTCCCATTGTCTTTCCAGTTAAAGTGATTACAAATATATCTGGTCACCAAACTGTTTTTACCTACAACAAACATGTCAAGATTATATTGGTAAAGATCACATCAATTTGGAAAGTGAGAGCTCTACGATAGATCTGTTAAGGACAACACGCATGTACAAAGTCAGGCTCCTCCAACAAGACACAGGATGCTGGTTAGAAATTGGACTGCTCTTTTGGGGTCTAACTCTTTCGGGCCTTCCAAAGGAAACCAGGATGCTATGTTTCACCATGGAAGTGATTTTCCATCTCAGGAACAGCTCAATGCCCTTGTGATCCAAGTGCTAATGGAGCTCTCTTCCAGCTTCCAGCAGCACTTTACCATCAGTGATGCAGCACAAGCTGGCCTAATATTTATTGTTTCTTTCCCTTCACTTGGGAATGCTGTTTTCCTACCCACACACAGGCTTTGACTGCAGCATCATTTATATCTCCCATAGCCATTTACACTCATCTTGATATCCCCCTGTGTCCAGTCCTCTCACTCGGCATATTTCCATGTTTTCCCTTCTTGCACTGCATTAATCTACTGCCTTCTTATTCACCCTAGCTTCCACAATCTCCATCAAACAAGAAGTAGAAAATGGATGGCATTAATCCTTCTGTCCCTTGTAGGTGCTGTACCTACCCCTTGCCCATTCACATGGCCTCAGATAGGGGTGGATGTCAAGGCCTTTGCTGTAAGCTGACAAGGGTTGAGAGGCATGGCTAATCTTGACATATATAGCTTGTTGGGCTGCTCAGCCCCAGCCTCTGCCTCGACATACTGAGGTGAGTTTGACAGAGCCCACAGCTGGAGGCAGATTTCGACCCCAAAAAAAAAAAGATTCAAGGCAAAACATTACCACTCCCCATTCCCACTGAGACTGTAAACTCATGTTAATTCATTGTCTCTTTACAAACCCAAGCTTTTTTACTTTTCCATTTGAAATGAAGTGTTTTATTCACATTTGTAAAAAGGAGAAAGAATTGATTATGCTGTGCCCAATCTATATGGTTACTATTAGCCTGTGGCTTGCCTCTCCTCAGCACCACAGCTTTTCAGCAAAGAGATGACTGTATGGAGGAGTCTTACCTTGCTCCAAACAGTTCAGGGAAGACAGAGTATCTGTAACCCCATTCTGAACAGTTTGGAATCCAGCATCAGTCACAAGCGACGTAGAGACATTCTGAGCTGCCAGCACAACACTAAAGCAAAAAAACCAAACAACAAGGAAATAAATTGTGGTTACAGGTTTATGAGAAGAAATAAAACAAGTGTTCAAACAGGAAACAGCTGGGGTACAGCCTATCATTCTTAAAATGTCTGACAGACAAGACATTGCCCCTACTTTTAATTATTTGTTTGATCATGCACCAAATACAAATATGAAAGGCTTTGATGGGAAAGCCCCGGCTGTATATTAGCACAGACATATGTGTTGCACTCATTACTTATTCAAAGTGTACTTATTCAGAGGGTTATGTAAAATCTATAGACCATTTAAATCCTCACAATAGGTCTCAGAAAACACTCAGGTGATGTGCCAGTCTAGTAATTCATTGCTGTGGCTGAACCTCCTCCTCAAAGAAACCAAGAAGCGAGCAGACAAGGCTCCAGGGAGAGCAGGGATCCCTAGGGGACAACATCTGTGGAGGGAAGGAGCAGTCACAAATAACTGTTACCATTTCCAATTCTCCTTCTTTCCTCTTTTATGCTGAAATAATCAGGCTGACATGGAAGCAAGAAATGTTTTTCAGTCTTCAGAAAGGACAAGCTGCTCATCAGGCATATTGTATCACAGAGGAAGTAATTTAAAAGACTGTCTGTTCAATGTGTGCAGGTGACTGAAAACTTCATGGTGATTATTAGTCCCTTTTGCTTCTCCTGTATAAAGAGTAGCTCTTCACTGTAGGCACAGGGTCACCGTGAAATGCACAATCTTTCTCCTGCCTGAAGTTCTGCAGGTGATACACAAAGAACCTTGCTGAGCTGATTTCAGTGGCATGAATAAATACATACTGATTTGTGGGAACTGACTGCTAGCAAGAACCGAGCACCGGGGATCTCTCAGCTCCTCGTTTAATATAATAGCTTCATGCAGGTTTTGTAGGTTTGGTATTCACCATTTCCATTTTGCAGAGGTGCTTGTTAGTTAGAGTCTTAGAGGGGTATGAGGAGGAAGAAACCATGCTTATAAATGATATATTTAGTTGAGCAATGGCAGAGCTAAGGTGGAGGGAGACACAGGCTTGCCAAAAGTGGACACATATCACACAGATCTGAAGGTAGCAAACATGAAAACAAGTGGTGCTGTTGCCCTTTTATTTCAGTCTTGCAGGGCTTTTGCAGACACTGGCTTTAGAGAAAAAGTTCAGCTCATGTGCTTGTCTTAAAAAATACCTTAAAGCAACAAGCAGGAGCATTTGTGAACTCAGTCTGCAAACCACGTTTGTGTGGGTCCTTTGGCTTGGATCCATTTGCTCCTAAACTTTCTGTAGAATTCATGACTTTGACATGACTGTTTCACAGCGGTGGTTTTCATCACGTAATTGATACAGCTGCCACAATGAGCAAAAGTCCTTTTCTTCTGTATTTTCATATATATACTACCAAAAAATTCCCCATACAGCATTTCTTTAGGAGGTCAGTACTGCCCAAGTAAAAGACATGGCTGGGTTCACCAAGATGTGCTTTTGTAAGCATCATTAAAAAGACTCTTTGTGCAATCTCATTGCAATAACTCTTTACTCATGCACTTACGCTGCCAGATGCTAGGCATAAAAGCACTGCACAGTTCTGGTGATGAAATTCTATGTGCCCCTTTGTTGTGCCTAGGATAACTTTGCCTATCTCTGCAGCTGTAGAGCAACACAGAGCAGCACAGTCAATAGTAGTTCTTCCTGAGCACTCTAACAGTGCTGATTCTCATGCTTGATTCTGCAAGTAAATGCAAACAAATGCAATAATCATGTGCCTGATACAGCAGCATGGACAAAACATCTCTGAATAAAATTAAAATTCTTGCCACACTGCTACCGACTCCTTTAAGGATAAGGACATACTAACTTACAAACAGTTCTCACAATGCAGTATGGCAAATTACCTAGGTATTAAATGTACACGGTTTTAAGTGCCTTGGCAATGTGCCAGCAATGAGAACGTGAGTCCCTCTAGGCCTCATGACCTCTTTTGGCATCTTTACTTAACTGCTCATGTATAAAATAAATAAATAAATAAATAAATAAAAATTCTGAAGATACTCAGCTTCTTGCTGTCCTCCATCTGCTGTAGCAAGCGGACTATTCAGGCTAATTTAGAGCAGTGTCAGTCACATATCCAGTAGATAGCTTGGAACAGAGTCCCCTAATCTCTTGAGTAACTCAAGTCTGCTAGAGATCAGTGAGAGTTTAGTTCAACTACGGACCAGGAAAGGGATTTCAAGGCTAAGTCTGTTTTAGAAGAGCTTTTATTGTCCTAGCTGCATACAGCATCAAATATTTCAGCACAGTTGATTAATGAAGTTAAGCCAGCTCTGTTTATGTAACTATTGAGGAAGAACACAACTGGTACTTTCTTCTTAAAGTCAGACATATTCAAAGTCTCATATGCCAAAAACTAGGTTCTCTCTCTTCTCTGGTTTCTTAGGACCAAGCTTAAGAGATAAAACAGTAGTAAATCATGTAACCATTAAAAAATATATATATACTTTTATTAATTTATGGCTTCCCTACAAATGCTTGAGGCAACTTGAATTTGGCTCTATGCTTTCCTAGAAAGAAGCAGACAGCTGCTTTCCTTAGCAGAACAACTACCCAGTCAGGAGGGCTTTTCTTCAACCAAAGGCAGTGGCTGTTACCACCTTCTCTATCTGCACAGGGGCACGGCAGTGCCTCTAAGCAGGCTGGAAGTAAAATATGAGTTTATAACAAGTTCCCATTTAAAAAGTGACACAAAAGTAATTGAAAATCAAAACACCACTCACTTCCATAGAGACCTTTAGAGATGCATTAGTATGGAGCCATATCATCCCCCAAATAAATCATGCTTTTAAGCTCACACCCTTTCTTCAACATGAGAGACGATGTCCTTAGAGTTCAACACACAAACCCATCAACTTTCAGTGACTCTCCTGGTATTTGCTGCATTTTTACCTGCTTGGATTTTGAAGAAAATCAATTATGTCTTGCAGTTGCATGCTGCCCTGAAACACATCTGGGGCCAGCAAAAGGAGATGCCACAGGGAGGTGTCATTCTGCACTTGGGAGATGAGCGTTAGAAATGAGACCATTTCTTTGACGAATGCTGCCTGGTACTGTGGGTTGTTTTGCACCTTAACAAATAACAACGCAAGAAATTATTTAAGAACAAGAACCCCCGCTGCTGGTAGGTCTTTTTATGTTTTTCAGCTTGCACTGCACTTGTACACAACTCTACAAACAATACATTCAACGGACTCCAGTGACAGGCAATAACAGAGAGTGACTGTGCTTTACCTTCACACATTGGACTGTACAATAAATTTTCTGTTTAGACAAGCCCTACGATTCACAATGTCGCAAACAGTCCAAAGACTAGGAGTACAAGAAAAATTAATATCAGGCCTCACTTGGCAAAAAAAGAAGGCATTACCTTTAAAGGGTTCAGTTGCTTTAATTACATAGCTTTCCCAAAGACAAGTACTGCTTCGATCATGAATTGTTGGATCAGATGCAGGAGTTATTGGATGAAGTTATACAGCTGAGGTAATACGTGATTAAATTTATTGCCTCCCCTAGCTTTAAATATTCTTATTTACAGCACATCCTCACACTGTTCGATTTACTTGTTGCTGCAGCAGGGCAAACAAAGAAACAAGACCCTGCCATGAGAGAACCCTTAGTGGCCACTATCTGATGGCTGCATGTCCTCACCTTTCTGAGCTGTGCACTCAGCTCTAAGGCCTTTGGTCTGATCCCAGTCACAAGAATTAGCTCAGCCTCCTTGTGCACTATATGGACTTTGGTATAGAGATGAGCAGCTCCTAGCCAGGTGGGGTCATGTTCTACTTCCCAAACTCTGCAATAACATGCATGAACTAACACAGCTACTAGCTGCAGGTATTTGGAAAGGTCCCAGATGCTTACCTGAGAGAGCTGACTTCTGAACTCTTGGGTAAGTGACTCTAAAAGTGATGAGTCAGTAAAGCAGAATGTCTGCTGGATATTGGCTGCCATCTTCTCTTCAGTGAGATCGGGATGAGCTATGTATCGTGACAAGACCTCGCACAGGATGACTTTGAGATTCAATGCAGTTGAATATTGGGTCTGGTTCTAAAAGTAAGACATGATGTTAAAAGGTAGCTTTAAATCAATGCTCTGTTTGGGAGGGTTTCGAATGCAGTGATGAAACTTTTTGTTTTTAAGGGGTAGTAGTGACACCTGAAAAGCATTGTCATTACAAATACAGAATTCTAAGAGGTGAACAGTGTCACTCAAATTCCTCTAACTCCTCATATGGATAAAGAGAAATGTGTGCACAAGCATTTGTAAGCCTTAATATGAAGCCATAAGAACACTGGTGTCTATCACATTGTACCAAGCTGGACTTGACGATCTTGGAGGTCTTTTCCAGCCTCAATGATAATTCCGTGTAAGCTTCTGTTAGAAAGGTGTTGTTCCTACATGTAGTCAACATCTACATAATAAACACACAGTGCCTCTGATGCCACCGTGGGAGTACTGCAGGCAAAAAACGAATTGGAACGGCAAAGCCTATGACATCTTTAATTTCACATGAAAGAAAAGACACTCTAAACACCTTAACTCACACAAGTTCTGAGCAAAATATCTCAGGGCATTGTGTGTGACCATATATGGTAATCATGGTATTATGTCCCAAGGTGCCTGGTTTATCTGGTTTCTGCTTACAGGATAATAAACTTATCACAAAGCTTAAAAGTCCATGCACAATAACTGCCTTCCTGTTCCCAAAATAAAGCACATTCACATCACAGAGAAGGTCCAAAAGCAATAAAAGCTATATGTTGGTATTTTGAGCTTCGAACTCTTTAAATGTGACAATGCATAAGTGTTCACACTCAGCTATTATGAAATACTGACTTACCTTCCCAAAACTGAGGATTTTGTTGAACATGTTGAGGCTGGAAGTCAAGTTGGATGGTGATGAAATATTCTGAAGGGCTTTTTCCCCATGAGATACCAAATCCCCAAATACTGCAAGACAGTTTGAAACACTGTATTTTAATTAATATCTTTTAACCTCTTTGCTACATCAAACCATGACAGGGGCCAGCCAACAATAGCTTTGGACATGCCATCATTATTAATCTATTTCCAAAGGTACAGCCAATTGCATCCTGTAATTACTTAAGAGTTTTTTTCTGAAGTAATTACATCCTGGATTATTTCCTTCTGTAACTCTTTAAAATTAAATGCATTTAATTTTCTGCTTGCAGTTCAACATTAATTTCCACCCTTTACTCCAGTCCTGTAGCTCCCCCATGCAGGAGGAGAGATGGAGAGCCTTACAAGGAAGCCCATATCGGTTCAAGTCGTGAGCCCTGCAAGGGAGAACACTCCAGTGTCTCTGGCACCAGTGGGTGGTACTCATTATTCAGAAACAGCCCCGGCAGAGATCCGGAGCCCTGCCGCCCGCTGTACGAGGTGGCCCGCTGCCAGGTCCCCAGCTGACACACACCAAAGCCAACACTTGCACTGAGCTGTGCTCCCAAAACAACACAGCTCACTGAAAACAAAGTGGCGAAGACGGTTTGTACCAGCAGACGCTATGACCTATGAGTTTTACTTTAAAAAATAAGATGCAGAATGCAGTTCCTCCCTGCCCTTCAACAGGAGCTGATAGTTCCCAGAACGGATTATCAATTTTATTTTTTGTTTCCCACTCCTCTGCGTTCAGTCCCTTTTGCATTCTGCCTGATTCTGCCCAAACGCCACAGAGCAAGTGCCTTGGCAGGAATGCTAATGGGAAGAGAGAATGGCTGGGGCAGAACAGTCACAGAATGCAAATCTGTAATCATTCATTGGACCGTCAGCTCCCTGGAGAAAGGACTATCCATCATGACGGCTTGTGGACAGTACTAGCCATTACCATCAATAAATAATAACTGTAATGATATTACAGAAAATTTCAGTCTGAAAGTTCCTTCAGGAAAGAGAATCACATCAGAGGAAAACATCACCAACACTGAATATCCACTATGGCACAGAAGACTTATTTGCTAGGTAACTGTGAATAAGAAACATGTTTGAAAAAAATCATAAGCTGTTTATGGACAATTTGTGGGTAGTAAAAGGATAATATTCCATAAATAGACAGGTCTTTAATTAATGTCCAAATAGTCTGCGATCTCACATTGCTCCTGTGAAGTGCAACAATTAATCCTGGTTTCTTGGCCAAATTCCAAAAGTCTTTTCTACAGACAGTTACTTGCAATTATTTCCAAGAATTTACACTAATGTGATGGTTACGGTCACGTGCCTGTATAGAACACATAAATCATTTTAGCAGTGCTCCAAGAATTGCATCTCTGTCCAGAGAGCTTCAAAAGGTCAGCCCTTAACAGACTAGAAGTTTGCAGAGCCGTGAATAACCTACCCAGTGAAGCATTCCCACTTCTAGGAACCTCTGCACTCTGTGGTGATGGCTGGCTTTCCTTGGCCACTGCACTGGATGAGCTCCTCTCCTTACTAGGGAAAGGAAGAAAAAACACAGAAAGAAATTTAAAAAAAAAATAAAAAAATAATGACAGTTGTAACTATTCACAGAGTTTCTTAAGAGTAAGTTCACACTTAACTGCTGCATGACTCACAGTGGGCCTATAGCTGAATTTTCTTGAAATGTGGGTTGTGCAAAATGCTGGTTCCTTCCAGAGGCCTGGCATGTATTACAGGGAGCACACTGGAGTGCTCTCAGACATGGAACAAATTGAGGGGACCACCTTCATGCCTGCTTTGCAGGGACACTAAGGACAGGCAAGGCTTGGCCTACGTATTTGGTCTAATCTTGAACAAATTCCCACTCCTGGAAAGAAGACCTCATGGTATCAAGTCCTACTCTGTCCTTTGCCAACATATGCTCAGGAGAAGAAACAGCGAAGAACTTCATGGCATGGTGAATGACACTCAGACTGAGCAGAGGGGCCTTGATGTAAGCTGGAAGCTCTAAGCTACGACAGCAGGCTGCATGTCCCTATCAAGAAATCCTTCAAGACATCAGGACCTTACTTCATGCTTCCCAAATATTTTGTTAGAAGGGAAAAGAAAGGGTGGAAGATACTGGTGTTGAGCTCAGTTTTTGTACTTAGCTCCCTTTTATTAAGGGAAATCTCAAGTGACCATGTCTTGCACACCTTAATAAACCCTTCTCAGGAACATAAGCAGAGATGAGAATCATGACCACTTTCTCTGCTGGCCACCAGTAAGACACATTTTTAGGACGAGCTATAAACCGGTTTAATAAGAGCATCAGTGAGTTGCACAATGGAAAGGGGAAAAAAACAGTCTGGGTTAGCTGAACATTACACAATAATACATCCAGAGTGGAGGGTCACAGCTCAAACACTTTGCCTTCGTGACACACTCACTCATGGTGATTCTGGTCCAGAGACACAGTTGCAGCTATTTGTGTTGGCTTCTAGAACTTTCCCCCACCCAGTGAACCTGCTGTTGAGGTTTTATACTCCACTGTATCCTGCTGGGTTTGCTGTTACTATTTAATAGTTGAGTGTTTTTTCTTGTAGAATACACTACATTTTTAAAGCTGACACTGACCACACACCGCCCACATAGTTGTATGATACTTCACACAGACAACTTTTAGGATCAATAGTGGTCAAGATACTTATTAAAATGACTCACGTGACTTGAGTTGTAATTTGGCCAAATCCTTTGATTTTCAGTTGGCAGGAAAAAACAGTTATTTCCTAAACAGCTGTACAGAAACCAACACCAGAAAAAGCAAGGAGGATTTGTAGTTATTAAAACCCATGGAAGACCTCCAGCTTTGGCACTAGAATTTCCCATTTCTCCATTTCAATACCCCAAATTAACCATTGTTTAACATGCTCAGCGAAAAATAATGGCATTGAGGAAACAAGTGAAGAGCTGTGAATCCAGGCATCCAGTTTCTTTGCATCTCTGCCCTCTTTTGCTGTGTGACCTTGAATTTGATTAGAATTCCCCTTGTGTAACTTCAGTAATCCATGTATTTAGTCATCCAGACTTTTTTTAACCAATGGAGAGATTCTAACCATTGATGTGGCCCAGGACACGCCAGTCCCTCTTCACTGACTAAGGAGGACTCTTGAGAAGTCACCAACCCCAGGATTCCCTATCCTGCCTGCTGGGCTCTCTGGTGGACGGCATGGGGCCCACCTTAGCTCCCCAGACTCTTGAGCTCTAGCCAAGAGAGTTTTGATGCTCTGACATAGCCACCACGGAGCAGCCTCTCACCTGAAAGCAAAGATGAGCAACCAGAAACCTTGTATGTGAGAGGCCCAGATTTTCATCTCTCCATTAACCTGCCAGGCCTCACAGCAGCATGTTCCCCAGGAGTGTGCCAGAACTGAGCAGCCAAGATGTAGAAACAACCCTGGTTGGCATGTCTCAAAGGAAATGTTACTTGGCTTCAATCTGAACATCAATTAAATTGAAATGCCTCCATGCAACATTTCAATTTCAGGAAACTGACATTCCAATGAAACATGCCCAGCCAGCTCCTGCTGCAAATCTACTGGCTTTTGTAGGTAAAAATTGTTCCATTTTCACCTGCTTCCTGATACATTTGATGAATTGTAGAGAGAATATTCATTCTGGTTGCACCTGGAGGACCTACTGAAAGAGCAGTTACTCCATAAAAAGTGTACCTCAAACTAGAGCCGTTGGAGAACATTTGTCACTTGCAACCAAAGCATCCTGAATCAACTACCGCAGTGGCAGATCAGAACTCTGGGCTGCTCTTGGTACAAGTCCTATCCACTGAAACCCCACAGAATTTGACCCACTTGATCCACAGTCGTGTGAAAAAAGAGTTTCTTTGCTCTGATCTGGCTGAGCAGAAGCATTTTTCTCCAGGAATAAAATTCTCTTCTACTGTCAAGCCTCAATCAATTGACACATTACTGATAGCTGTTCCTAATATGAACATTTTTTAAGTGTCTCATGTTGCAGTCCATATTCTCATTCCTAAATGTTCGGATATCTGAGATCTCATCTGCTACAATAGGTATCTGAGATAGGTCTGTTGTGGACACACTTGCATGTACACACATCCATGGCTGCTCCCTCCACCTCAAAGCAAGTTCTGCTTTACAGCTTGTAACACCCAGATGTATTCAGATGTCCTTACAGTCTGAGGGATGAGATGTCATTAAGCCTTGGCAGCAGATCTTCTGGTGTGTACGGTGTGCCTTTACATCTGGCATCTGCATCACACAGCACAGTTTGCAGGAACGGGAAGAAGCCCGCACTAGGAAGGTTTCGGGGTGCAAGATAACCTAGAGGAAGGAGGAGAAAGAAAATGCCAATATTATGATGTGGACACGCACCTTTTTGCCACGTGTTTCTATCAGTACATGCTATCTTCTCTTCCCAAAGAAGAGAACCTTGGCCAGAGTAACCTGAAGCACCTATAAGAGCATGTTCTCCAAGGCTTGCTTGGATCAGTTTCTACACCAAGCCACAAGCTCCATTTTCAAGCCAGGCTGTTAAAACAGAGCTCTGATGCAGCTTTTACCACAGAAAGGGGCAACGGCTCCAGAACCAGACAACCCCCTCTGTCTTTTGCGCAGACCTGCCCAGGGAAGGGAGAGAAGCAATCTATCACCACCACTCCCTCTGTTTCTCCTGCTGTCTCAGACCAGCTCCTGCCCCATCTGTCTGGTGACCTGTAATGCTGGCAGCCAGCACCGAGGGGCAAGACATATGTCCTTGTCTCCCACTTCTGCAAACACAGGGTGGACCTAAGCAATTAGAGATCTGAGTACTTTATGTGCCACTTGCCCTGTGCTGCTGACTGCCAGCCCACAGAGTTCACTGGCTGCCTTTCTTCTCAGTGACAAATGCCCTAATAAATCTCGAAACTCTTTTGCTGGATCACAGCAACATATTAATAAAAATAATCATTTGGAAAATTACCTGGCAAAGGACATTACTATTATTTCTACTATGGAAAGAAGCCAGGTTTACCAAAGGCCCACAGGCAGGCTGGTGGTAATTGATTTCCTTCCTCTTCAGTCTCCAAAGACAACTTTCAACTCTCACCCAGGCACAGCTTTATCTCTGACCCCTCCAATGAGGACACCACACTACATTTTTACTACATCTATTAATTCTAACAGTGGTCAAGCCCCAAACATTCCCAAACAGGATGGCAGTGCCTAGTGTAGTATGTGGCTCTCAGACACTTGACTTTCCTGGGCTTTCCTCAGTGCAGCTGGTCCCAACCCATGAGTGTGTGCTGCATTTTTGGGGCAAAATGCAAAAGCTCGTGGTTTAGCGCAGGAGCTCCCTACTGCTTCAGGCCAGATAGCAACTGGCACGGAGGGCTGCTGGGACCTGCAGAGTCAAAGGCACACATTCTGAGTGGTGTTGCAATTCTCTTGTATGCTTCAGCAGAGAACTGGCCTAGAAAACTCAAGGAGATACTGTACCAGAGAAGGCTACCTGCTGTGGGAAGCTCACCCACCACTCACTGCATCCCCCAGGAGTTACACAGCAGGCTGAGCCAGCTCCTGGTAAATCACAGAGCACCAAGGAGAGCAAAAGATCTCTCTTGTCCCTGCAGGCAGTTCTTCTGGTGTTTGGGCCAAAGGACCAAACATACACCACTCTAAAAGTTTTGAAGTGCAATTAAGTCTGAAGAAAACTTTGGAGTAGGGCACTTTAATTTGTAAGTATCCTTGTGTGAATATCCATCTGTGTCTGGGATGTTTGCCTTTTGAGGTCACCAGTTACAACCCCACCAAATGGCATTTTGTGCACACTGGCATTTTTCTCTCATCTTCCTCCTGATCTCCTGCATCCTCATTCCTATGCAGGAAATTTATTCACATACCTCATTTTATCAGCATACCTACCAATATGAACTTCAAAGACCTGGGAAGCCATGAGGTTCAGCATGGAAAGCATAACCACAATGAAGTGAGATGGGTAGGAGCTGGGAGGGGAACTGCTACACCCTCCACATCCATCCACATCTACTTGCCACAATCAGGGCCAGGAACCAAGCTCATGGCTCCCAGTAGAGCTGGAGTAGCCAAAGCTGTGTAACTCCTAGCTGGACAGCAGAGGGGTGAACACAAGGATGGAGCTGGGAGCTTGGGGAGTGCTGGTCTTCTCTGGAGGGATGTGAGATGTTTACAGAGATAATTATGCAAGAAATCCTGATTAATCCAGAGCAGAGAAAGACAATTCCTTGGGATAGAAGCAGCAATAACAACTTTTAAAACTGGACTCAAAGGTGGTACACTCTGAACTAAGTGGACAGTTAAACAATAAGTTGCTGCGTCACGAGCAAGGTGTACACCATAAGAACATGGTGACAATATCAGCTCTTTCTTTTCTTTTGAAACAGCAGCCTGAAAAATAAAGAGACAGGAATTCATGACCTGAAATTTGGAAGTGCTGCTACTCATGGTGGTGGCACAACGCCTGCAAAGACATTGTTGGCCCAATGTGACTGAGGTATTCAGAGAGGCTCTGCCAACTTGCATCAGATGCTGAGCAGCTTGCTGGCACCTGGATACAACCACGGGGCCTGATCCACCACTGAGTCACTGCAGGCGTGAACTGGTGTAACCCCATGATGTTCTTGGCACAAAAGCAGTGGCAATGCCAGAGACAACTTTTCTGTAAGAGGTCTGGACTCTGACAGCAGTGATAGAATTAAGGAGGTTTTTCAAGAAAGACCAGGACACAAAAATCTGAAATGTCTGGGCCAAACTCCCATGTGGTGTAAGGTAGACCTTTGCTGTACCTTGTGCACTAGTCATAGAGTCACAGAATGGTTTGGGTTGGAAAAGACCTTAAAGATCATCCAGTTCCAACCCCCCTGCCAGGGACAGGGACATCTCCCATTAGACCAGGTTGCTCAAAGTCCCATCCAACCCAGCCTTAAGCACTTCCGGCGATGGGGTAGCCACAAATTCTCTGGGCAACCTTTTGCAGTGCCTCACCACCCTCAGAGTGAAAAGCTTCCTTATATCTGATCAAATGCCCCCTCTATCAGCTTAAAAACATTACCCCCCACCTATCACCACACCCTATATTCCTTCCATAGTTCATAAAAAAAATCCATACAAATCTCAACTCCCCCACTGGTGAATTAAAGGCAATAATGAGCAAATTACTTCATTAGGAGGTATTGTGTTTAATTGAAAATGCAGACAATCGTTGCTAAATCACACAAAGAGACTCAATAACTGGGGCTCTTCCGCACAGAAAAGAGATGGCCAAAAAGTGGGTTGATAGAGAAATAAATAAAATCATGATCAGCGATGAAAAGGGCGAGTAAATGACCATGCCTCACAACACAAAGAGATTGTGACGTAGCAGACAAAAGGGTCAGAAAGTACCTTTTTTTAACAAATGCCCAAAATGTTGTGAAACTCACTGCCACAGGGCGGCATATGCTGGGAAATGGACCTTCATTTTAAAAATAATTAGACAAATTCAGAAAAATAGATTTGTCGGTGGCTATTAAATATGCTCATTTCAATTCAGGCTCTTCAGCTTCTGGCTGCAGAAACCTTAAACCTCTCAAGAGGTTTGGAGTGGAGGGAACACTCTGTGCTTTATGTTCCTACACACTCTCTCAATCATGTCTGAGCAGTGGCAGGGGCTCTGACCCACAGAGGCAATTCTGACCGTTTATCAGCTGTGATTTATATTTATCTAAGAAGTCACAAAACACCCAACGAAAATATTTCCTGCTATGGTGACCTACGGGACTTTCTAAGCAAAATATTTAACGGCATTGTGTACACACAACCGTCTTGCTCCCTTTAGAGTCTTTCCCAGTCACACAGAACTGCTTTAAACTTTATTCCTTCGCTTTGTTAGAGTCAAGAAGACAAATGCCTGTTTCATGACAATGGCTGATACTGTTTCTCTTCAATCACATGCAACTGCCTATTTCCAGCTCTGTTCACATCTATTTATCAATAACAACTTATTCTACCCCTTTTTTGTGGAAAGTTTTATGCTAATGCTAGGACTTCTGATCTCTCTCCAAAAACTAAACCCGACCATTAAATCCATGGGATATGATGAGTTTTGAAGGAGGGTATGTTTCACACGAACAAAGAATGGCCCAAATAGCTGGCTGGCCTATCCATTGATCTATAAAAAGACAGCATTTAATTGCCACAGTACCTGTATTGCTGTGACATTGTGACACTCACACTCTGAAACTCATGTCTGACCTCAAAGCTGGAGAAAGGGACTTGCGCGTTCCTAGTTAACTGGGAATGAGATCTTAATGGGAGCAGGGGCCAGAGGCAAACACCAGCCGAGCCTTTCCTTTACCTTTTTCACACCTGCAAGATCAATGACCACAGAAGTCTCACACTTGTTGAAAAAAAAACCCAAAAACAAACAAAAGAAAATCAAAACCGAACAGGGGGTGAGGCCAGTAAGTGTTCCAGATTCGGGCAGTACAGCCCGAATCTTTCTTGGTGTGCCCAAAGCCCACAGCACAGAGGTGATTAGCCCTCTTGACTTCAATGGGATTACCCAGATTTCAGGCTAAACACATACATAAGAGCTGTGCTGGATCAGAGCCAATGGTTGAGTATTGCCCTCCCAATTGCACTGTCCCTGGGCTGCTGCCATTCATATCACAAAGTGCAGATTTAAAACCACTCTGGAGCATGCAGGCAATTTCTGTCACCTTGTTTTGGGCCAGCCATCAGAACTGTCGTTTCCTTCTGCAATTTCACCTCTTAAGCTGACAGCACCAGAAGAAGAGATACCCTGAGCTCACTCTCAACCTGAAAGACACCAAAGAGCCTTGGCATCTATTGTATCAGAGTGATTTCTGCTCCCCTGTGAAACTCCATCACTGCTGTGTGTTAGGGCAAGTTCAGAGAATCACAGACAGTTTGATTGGGAAGGAACCTTTCAAGGTCACCTAGTCCAACTCCCCTGCAGTGAGCAGGGACATCTGCAATTAGAACAGATTGCTCAGAGCCCCGTCCAATGTCACCTGGAATGGTGCTGGGCTGTGCACCCACATGTTAATCCTGACAATCTGGTGCTAGCCCAAGTGTCATTGTCCCTGGAGTACACACATTCCCCCTCAGTTTTCCTATTACAATTTAAGCATTGTCAATCCTTGGCCACCTTCTTTCCCTCAACCCTAACAACTCCATTAAATGCTCCAGATGCCCAGTCTAGTTGGGGGACATTCAAGAGCTTGCATTTTTCATCTTTACAGCAAGACTACCCTTGTTTTCTTGAGTGTCCCAACAACATGATGTCCTCAGCTGTCTGCCTACGACAGGAAGATGGAAGCATCAGACAACTCACTACAAGACACCTCCCTGTGTTGGTGGCCTCAACAGAGGAAGCATTTTATTGCTTAATTCTTACCTCGAGCATTCCAGGCTCTGCAAATAAGATCAGCCCAGAGAAGACGGCATCTACTTCCATGATTATTAAGACCAGGCAAGCTGGTTTTGCTTGCCCCCAGACCTTCACCTGCCACCCCCTCATTTAATAAATTAAAAATCAGCACTTGAATCTGAAGGTAACTGGGTTCACATAGTGATCAGGGAGATCATAAAGATGAGAAAGCATAAAAATTGCAAAGGAGCAAGAGAAGAAGCAGGTGTAAAGGGAGGAGAAAGAACCTCCAAAGCAAACACAGAACAAAGTCTAAGAGATGGTAACCTTCTGAGAGGTATTGAAAATTCAGATGAAGATGGGGAAATGACAGAGCTGATGTCTGCACCACAGGGCAGAGCTGATGCGCAGAGATTGCACTGGAGGCTGACTGTGGTAGAGGGATGCTCCACTGCCTGAAGGACAAACACACCAAAACAGAGGAGGAGCTGGACACTAGCCCTTTTTCTATGGGGCTTTTTTAAGCAATATTTAATGTAGACAAGGCCAGCTTGGTCTTGTTGTAATCCAGCCAACCTGCTCTCGTCTGTGTGAGCAGCAGGGCACTGCACAAACAGAACCTAAGAAGAGTGTGAGAACATTTCCCAGCAAGAAGCTGGAACCTCAAAACTTAAATCCATCTCAACTCTTGAAAAAACCTGCACAAAAGCTTTGCTTACTAAAGCAACGTCTTCTAGTGGTGAGTACTTCCAGGTAGTGTCCAGAGTCCAGATTTAGATTCTTTAAACAAAAGTGACCTCCTTCCCAGACACACAGACATTCACGCTACTTACTGCAGTCCAGGCCAAACTGTTCAGCACCTTTGAGAAAATACTTCTGCACTTCTGGACCCCAGAATCTGGATTCAAATGCTTCAGGAAGTCACTTAGAATTAAGTGACTGCCCCAAGTCCCTGTTGTAATTCAGTGGAGAGGAAAAAAATACTGGTAACTCAGGAGTTCCCATCTGCAACTCTAAACATCCTTCAGCCACACCTTGCAAGGTGGGAGAGTCTTTAAGAGAAATGGAGGTGTGGAGAGTTATGAACCGGAGGTGTCAAAAACATCACAGTGCTCTCTTTAGGCCATGGCTCTTTGAGCCAAGCAGAAGCCTAGGCATGACACAGGAAACTGTATGGCTGGGCACTGCTTATGTACATAAAGAGATCAATGGATAAGTATATGCCAGCAAATGTAGGGATACTTAATGTAATTCATATCCCCCCTTCAGCAGCGCTTCAGTGAAGCAGAGCTCTGTGTGGCAGTCTGCTCCTTGGCACAACAGCAAAACAAAACAAAGTTCCTACCAAAGCAAGGAGGGACCTTATGAGGCTGTTTTGCTCATCGTGCTGCAGTTAGCACACACAAAAATACAGTGTTGAGTTCTGTATAAAAGAGGAGACAACCGACAGAAAAGAAGGGGAGGAGAATGAAGCAATATAAAGGAAAAGGAGTGGGGCTGCTCCACCACAGGCAAGTGGTGAAGGAGTGCTGGAAGTCTGATGTGTGCTTGTAGGTTGCACCCTTCGGGTGGATTATGTCTTGCATAAATACCCATGACTTATCCAGATGAATGGAGTGGCCTGTGTAGCTTAGCCACCGTCTCAACTCCCTGTAATTAGCATGGGAACCTATTAATTTTTCCACACTAGTGGGAAAACAGACAAGTTCAGATCCCTCTACAAAATAAATTCCTTTAAAGTGCAAGCACCTTTTCAGAGCTTTCTCATATCATGGGTGGTATCTCAGAGGCAGGACAGTCCCGTGGCCCTCCTTGCTCCACGTCATCTGATGTCAGGTGGACCTTCTCCCAGGAGCACTGGAGCCAAAAATGAAAGCAGAGTACAAGTATCTGCTCCTACATAGTGTTCTGCCACACAGCTCTGGCTCTAAATCAGACCTGAACATCTCCGCCTGTACTGGCAAACAATGTAGTGCTCAACTACCACAATATTCCCCCAGAAGACTAGCTGCAAAGAGCAGCTTTGCAGAGTCTCTCTGGGTGAATGCAATATTCCTGTAGGCATCTCCATGATGGTGACGAAACTTGGGTGGAAATTCTGGGCAAAAGTGAAGGGTAAGAAGTGTTTCACTGAGAGGAGTTGAGGCAATAAATTCCCTGGCAGAATTCGATGGATTTAAGACCAGTATAAGAGCATAGCTTCTTTCCATGAAGAAGGATAAATATCTATGAACAGAGCATGGCTGTCCCTCAGAAAGCCAAGGAGAGCAGAGCCCTGGGTCTAACAGGAGGGCAAGGTTTCTACCACATTTCTCCATAGCACTAAAGAGCCGGGTTTCTGAATGAGTGAACAACTAACCACACCCAAGAGAGCTTCTGCAGAGAATAATGATGAGGTCAAACTGACAGGAGAGGAGAGAAGGCCACCAGAAAAGGCAGAAAGCAGGCAGGGAGGGTGTGACAGGGTGTGACAGTGCTAGTTAAAGCCAGAAGTGTAATTGGGCTTCTCTGTAGACTGAGTGGGTTGAGTCCCGAGGGATAGATTGTATCTCACACACAATTCCCATACCTTGCAAAAACCTGTAGCAATGGAAAGGGACTTTTGTCCCTCCTCACTCAAGAAAACAGGTGATACAGGCACGAAAGACTGGAAGATACCATCAAACCCAGCTCACTGGCTTTCACACTGCAGGCTTCCAACCCAGAGCTTCCTATTCCACACGCATACCACAAAACACATCCCAGTACCTCCTAACAAATACAAAGGCTGTAATGAAAAGGTCAAAAGCCACGACTGCAATGTGCATAATAAGTTGGAGGGGGATTTTGTGTGGTCAGACTCTCAGATCATCACAGGAACTGGGTAAGCAGAGAAAGAGAAATCTCTTACTCATTTCTCCTGACAACAATCTCTGCTGACCTGGAAATGCATCATCAAACATATGCCTGGGAGAAAGAAGATAGGTTAATTTTTATCCTCCTAGATACTAGATGCTTTAGTTGTGGAGAAAATTATATATCAGATTATTTCAGCTCGTTGTTTTCCTCGGTGCTCAGTTTTGCTGCGAGCATCCTCTTGACCAGTGACATTTATTTGGCATGTCACTTCCCTTTGGAGTTCAGCCTGGCATAAGCTCCCATTGCATTAGGTGTTTTATGACAGAATTCAAAGCAAGCAACTTGCTCTTGCAGGAAGATCTTGCCACTTGTTCATTTCTGACAGGTATTTGCTAGGTAATTTCTCTCCACGAGCCTCAATCTATTGAATGTCTATTAGACATCCTTCAGAAGAACTTACTGTCTCGAATTTGAGCTGTTTTAATTGAGCAAATAATAGATCTAATGATATTTCTGTGACCCTGAATACATGAGATAAGCTCACAGACTGAGATCTGTGAGGTTATCTCTAAGGTTTCAAAACTCAGCATCTGAGCAGCTTATTCTATCTCTGTACCATTGATTCTGTGCTTCCTGACTTTCGTCTACCTGCAGTAATCCCTTGACAGCAGCAATGGAAACAGCTTCTTGTCAGTACTTAACAATTGTGTATTTCAAGGCAGGCACTGGAACTCGGCAGAAAGTGGATTTTATTCCTGTTCAAAATGAACAAAAAAACCCAAACCTCCTGTAATAGTTTTTTGTAGGTGTGCCCACCCGCCTTTTTTTCTTTTTTTTTATTTTCCTATCAGAAAAGAAAGTTCAAGTGATTTCTCTTCTGCTTTTGAAGAGAAAAATTTGGTACATTTTTCCATTTGTCAAAAAAGAGGGCAATTTTCAAGTGGCCATTCTTAAACAGAAAAGCAGCAGAAACTGTTTGATGCTCTAGTTAATGTTCTTCTCCATCCCCTTGGGATTCTTGGATGATCTCTGAACATCTGGATCACAAGAATACACCACAACCAGTATTTTCCAGCATAAAAACTCTCTTGCAACAGAGAACTCCTATCTTCTGCTTCCAAGAGACATAGACACCTACTCACATACTTACTGAGACTAGTCCCAAAATAAAATTAATCTACGGAAGAAAAGGTAACCAGTACAAAGATACTGCCCAATCTTCCCCTTTCCTGCAAAGCGCTACTGATGCTACTTGCTCTTCCTAAGAACATCAATTCAGAGATGCCACCATCCAGAGCAAACATGCTCCAAAGAAAGACCCGCTCAAAACTAATAGCCACATAGAGTACAAAAGTATTTTACCATCCAGATTGTTCTCTTGACGTTCATCTTATCTGATTTATCAGGGACAGGAAGTCCAACCAATGGGGTGGTGTGGGAGGACTGACATTTCCACACTTGGCAACATCTGGGGTTTTCACAAAGCACAACGTGTCCTGTCTTGCCTGCTCCAGCTGGTTCAAGGGAATTTGGGAGAACTTACAGTATATAACATGCCTGAAGAGGCTTTTTGCTGACCACAGATGGGCTTGGGGTTAAAAGACCACCCTAACGCACCAAGAATGTCCTTCTCCATTAAAGGCTTTCTGTGACACTTTCAGAAAGTCACCTTCTCTGGCTTTCCATCACTGTCTACAAAGGGAGGTACACAAACCTCTATTCAGATTAGACTGCAAGCTCTCTGGGACAAGGGCTTCCCTAATTGTTTATCCAGTTTGTCACAACATACCCCCTTCTCACCCATCATACAGAAACAAAGACTTTTTAATCAGAAAATCACATGTGTCCCTTGGTCCAATATATCCTGTGCAGACACATGTCATCAAGTATAGATCCATCACAACCACATTTTGCCTATATGATAGGCACAAACTCTGGAATCCACCTGCTTGTCCTCATTACTGCCAGATTCTGTCTCTTCTCCCCCTACATCAGCCTCCTTGTCCCACATATAAAAATCCATCATTGTCTGTGCCAGGGCTTTCATCTTGTCAAGCAGATGACACCCTGGTACAGGTCATCTATGGTGAGGTCTCCCCTGCAAATCAGATCTTGCAAATCTTTTAGTAAGGGAAATTTTTGAGGGCCTATTCCTACCCTGTGCTGTGAAATGGTGGCTCTCCCTAACAGCTCTCTGCACAGCTTTGTGCTGCAGCACATGGATGTGACTCAGCAGCCTACATATGTAACATGTGGCAAGACTCTTGCACATACTTTCAGGGTCTTTGTAATGATAAGGGCAAGGAACCCCTCTAACTAGCAGATAAAGAGTGAAAGTCCACAATGGATTTCTCCCCGCCAACCAAAAGAGGGGTCCAGCCCTTTCACGCACTACTCTCCCCTCCCTTGGGACTGCACTTGGGAGGCCACACAGAGCAGAATCAGGGATTTGATCCAACACAAAATTAACACTTTGGGAAGAAAAAAGGCTTCCAATGGCACAAACTCCTTGCTCTGTTTTACCAGGGAACTCCATGAACAAATGTGGTCAGGGCTGGGAGCATGCTGCTTCTGATGGTGATGACTCACTAAATCAGCCTTTTTAGAGCAGATTCAAGCACACCCATGGTCCGAGATGTAGACACATTCTCCTGACCCGGGAAGCAAGGCCTGCAAGCAAAACCAACCTTGTGTAAACTCTTCACCCATTCACCCACCGAAACTGCTGCTCCTTGACTTGCTAGAAAGGGCTCATGTACACCAGCAGGCCACAGGAGCCAAACAAGATACCACTCTTCAGGTGACCCTTAGTAGCAAGCTGCTTAAAGAGATGGTTTTTGCCTGTAGCAGTCACAAGGTAAAATCATTCATGTTGACCTACCTCATGTTTGTTACTCCACTTTCACAATCCCACTGGAAGCCCATGCCGCTACTCATTTTTCCGAGTTAGCTCTTCCCCACTGCCCTCTTGTCCCTCAGTTTATCATGTAAGCTTACACTGTTGTCTACACCAGCAGTATCTGAGTGCCTCTCGATGAGACAGTTCTTTAAAGTTGTTTTCTAATTATAAAACTGATTTGAAAAAAAACATAAACAGAACCAACCTCAGAGGAACACAAGCATTTTATTTACAGCACGCTGCATCCCAGGAAGCCTCCACTGGAAACTACATAGAACCCAAATTTGTAAAAGTAACAAAACGCATCAAATTAACGCATCAGTCACTGAAATGAGAACTAAATCCCAAAGACATAAAAACAAACCAGTTACTTACAGTTTGGCTGTGGTTCTGGAGGGAATTTGAGACGGATAATGGCCAAGATTATGAAAACCACCACAGGCCAGGAAATTAAAATGAATGACCATACCTATAAAACAGCAATGAAAATATATCGGTTACGTTTGTCGTATTGATGTGTCTCAGAGCTTGGCTGGAATGTACAAGTACTACCCTAAATGAGTTAGAGGACGCAGGATAAATCACGCCTGGCTCAGTATGCAGACTATTAAACCCCAAGTATTATCCAGGCAGGAAGAAAATCTATGTAAGATTTTGAGAGCAAATAACAAGCCTGCAAACAACACAAGCCTTCCTGTGTTTCAGTTTGGCTGGTAATTACGGGGGGACAGTGTTTACACACAGCTTTGAGGCACTGCTACATCATAGCAAAAGCACGCTGAGAAGTACCACGCTTCTGGACACACTGATCACAAGATAAAAGAGCTGAAGTGTGAAAGGCTGGTTTCACTTTCAGTGAATGGCACTGCTCATACGATGGGTTAAGATGACTTTGATTTGATTGTACCTCAAAATTAAAGTGTTGCACAAGCCCACAACTTTTCCTGGCCTCCACCCCCGAAAGTTACACTGTTCTTCACAAAGAGCAGCTCAGCCTCTCAGTGGAGCCAAAAGAAAGGATTTTTGCTTGTCATTTACAAGATGCAGAGCTCAAGCACAGTGAAGGAAGAGCTTTCATTGTGTAGCTAGTGAATTGGAACACCCATCACCATGTGAGCTTCTAACAGCAACCTCACTCCCTGGTACCTTCCCCTTTCCAGACTCCAGCAGTCTATAGAGATGAGATGGGTGAAAGAGCAATGATGCAAAACTGACCTGGAATTTTGGAAAACACATGAATATTTATAGAGCTCTTGTCCCTGACATGAGGGTTAACAGTTTCAACAAACAAGAATGAAGCAAATACAGTCTGCTAACCATCTAGTGTAGTAAACCAGCCTAGGAAGGAGGCCCAAATTCAGTCTTGAAACTAGAAGCCTTGGAGTTTTGTAAGCTAGGAAAAGGCAATTATTCAAATCATCAGCTGCTTTTGCAGTAGTTGGCTACTGTGCTTGCTAGATTAGAGCTTTCCATCCGTCAGTAGCTAAACTAAAGTTACCCTGTGCTGCAAAATTACTGCGCTCTCTTCACGCCAATTTATGAAACTGCAAAGATGTCTGTCTTCAAAATCAGACCATTTTTCATTCTCGCATTGCTATTTTTTTCATATCAGCACATATTACCCAAAATTGTTTTTCCAAAGCAATTCCAAGCCCATAACAGTGTTTTCATTTCCTGTAACACTTACTGGAACATGAAAACAAACAGACAGACAAACAAATGCTGGAGAGCAATTCAGATTAAAGATGGTTGTTTTATGGCCACTTCATCCCTATCATCCCTGACAGGATGACACGGCCATGAAAGCAAGAGCAAGATTCATGCCACAAAAGAGGGCAGCAGGCACCTCCCCACACGTCCTTTCAGAGAGGGTACTCCTATAATTTCAGCATTCAGCAACATTTTAGCTTTTACAGATAGTACTCTTCCCACCTTTTATACATACACTGCTAACTTACAACAAAATTCATCACCAAAGATCTTTCTGTAATTTTTTATATCACACCCTTTCCCTATAATCAGTCCCCAAACATGCTCTTTAACTCTGATTAATTCACAGGCCACCAGTATTATTAACGTAGCCTCCTTGTTTAGTACCACATAGGCTAAAGTAAAATTATGGGGTAACAGCACAGAAATTGGTGTTAGTCAGAAGCTGCCTAAAGGAAGGGCAAGAGATCTGTCATAGTCTTGGGACAAGAAATGAATGCAGGTTGTTTCTTCACACCTCCCTACTGCGAGCTAAAATGGTGCTTATACTCCCCACTTCCAGATAGCTCTTCCCTTAGTACCTGTATCCTTTGACTTAATTTGGTTTAACAGTAGCTGGGCACATCTATTGCAACACAGCAGCATTCCCACGGGCCCAGGCACTTCTAGTTAACAAAAACAAGACAACCATCCTGGCCAAACTGCTTGCAGGTGGAACGTGTTGACTTGAACAGAGCCATAGCCAACCTCAGTCTGGCTCTTGGGACAAACAGCATTGTGCAAGTTGCACAATCCTTGGGTTGCCAAGTTATTTCACTGCTAAACGTAGATTTACTCGCTCAGAAGTTGCTTAGTATCTCTGGATTTTTCTCTCCCTCCTGCCTCTGTTTCAACGAGTCCGGGCACAGGCAGCAACCACGGCTGCAGCGGCAGGAATCACCTTCACTCCTTATCAGAAACCAAGAAGCACAACAGAAAGCTTCCCTCACAGAACAACAACAACAACAAACCCCAAACAAACAAAACCAAACCAAACAAACAAACTTTCACAAAGTTTGGTCTCTAAATGAAGTCAGATTAACAGGTCAAAAAATGCAAGCAGGAGGACGGAGAAATCAGAGTGTGTTTGGGAGCAGAGGTCTGGGTTTATCTCCTCGCACCCTTCCCAGTCTGAGCAAGCTCCCTAATTTGGAGCAAGGGAGAGAAATTGAAGGATATTTGCAAGGAATGCCTGCCATAAAATAATCACAAGTGGCCAGATTTTTATTTTAATTCACATTTCAATTCTACGGAATTGGTATTTCAACTGCAGAGGAAACCAGAATTAAAGCAAGTGAGACTGTATGGTCAGAAGCACAGGTAGGGCTTAGGTTAGCACCTACCCAGGAGCTGAAAGAGACCTTCTGCTTGGAGCAAGGCTGTTAGAATTTCTCTTGATAAATTAGAGGTAATTTATTGGAATTCCTCTGCATCTCCTGTATCATTCGCAAAAGTGAAGGGTACTCTAAGGTGCATGGCATGTCCACAGCTCCTATTGAGGATCATACAGAGTAAGATGAACTCAACACTTCTCTGACTCAGGCTACAAAACCAAGAGGCAGAACAGGGCAGGCAAGAACAGACCTTGCAGAAGCATGCAGTGATATGAGGCCTTTCACTCCATCCTCCCATCACACACTCTATGGCCACTTCTGTCAGCACTTTCTGCAGCTGCCAAGGCTTCCATTCAACCAAAGCAAGTTTGAAAACCATCATGTTTGGATTACTAGCAAGAGGACAGTCCATGAGCTACAGCATGCTTCCGCTGAAATGACAGTGCAGCTGTATGGAAACCAGAATGGGACAAGACCACTGGGAAAGTAGAACAAGACTACCGTACGCCTGGACATGCAATGTCACCCAAAGGAACATTTGCCTCCTTGATGCTGCTGCAGCTCAGACTGGTCTTTGGACATTGTTGTCATTGGTTTACTTTTTGAAAAGAAAGATCACACTGGACTGCACTGGAAATCTGTCCTACCTGCATCCCTCAGAGCTACTTTTTCCTTTGTCCATCCTTTACAAATGGCTCTCTATAAGGGCATCCCCCATCATCCCTGAATCCCAGGGACCCTTTAGAGGCTGTACACAAACCACAGGGGGCTGGTCACATGGGAGCAGATACAGAACTGCAGCCTTAATTCAAGCCTGACCCTAGTTTGTGCATGGTCTTGTTTGCATGGACCACTGCACCAAAAGAACAGCAGCAGCATCCATGGTACTCACAGATGGACTCCCGAGCCCTCTTGCATGAGATCCAACACAAGATCAAATCTCTTTGGCTTAAAAAGACCCACCTTCATTTTCATGCCATTCCCTACCTTCCCTCTGCCTCTATCACCAGCCTTCAAAATATTTCTGCTTTAACACCGTGACCTTCCTCTCCTGAGGTGTCCCCCTTGCTCCTCAGCTCCTGTGATTTCCAGGTTCCCCCTCCTCCACTCCTTTGTTTTCACACTCACCAGCTGCCTCTTGACACTCAGCCAATTCTTCCACAGCAGGATCCTTAAGTGCTGGGAGAGCGTAGCCATCCTCGGCCAACCCAACTGTTAGCAAACGGGCTGTGTGTTCTTCCTCCCCAGGCTTAGGAGGCAAAAGTGGAGGCTCGAACCCAAATGGGCATCCAGTGTCCAACGTCCAAGCCTCTGCCTCTTCCCCACAGCATAGCTCTGAAGCAGCTACTTCATCCACTTGTGGCTGCCGTACTCCCAGTAACCGTGGCTCTTCTCCTCACAGCAATAGCTCCTAGCAAATTCAACAGGTTCTTCCTCTCCTGGCAGGCAGGCAGAAGCAGCAGCCTGCCTCCACTTGTGGTAATTACAATATCCAGCCTCTCCTGGATGCTTGTGTTCAAGCCCTAACTGATAAAATGGATGGCATTCCAAAAAGATGCTTCTGCTTAAACAAAAGGTGATGCATGCCTCCTCCTCCCCATGATGAAACTACCTGCCTGCCCACACACCGCTGTAGAGGTGTCATCAACAGCAGAGCTCAGCTGCCTGCCAGGCCAGTCCAACTTCCCTCAGCTCACCTGGAATGGCTGGGAAGAAGAAAGTATTCACAGCCACAGCATGCATTTTCCTGGATTTCCTGATTTGGAATTAGGGTGGGTTTTTTTTAATATTTTTGAATGTTTCAATTAAACCTACCCATCCAGGGAAATTAAATGAAAGAGTTAAAACAAATAGATATAAATGAAAGTCTCAGGGACGGACCTAACTGCTCAGCTTCCTGCAGCTTCCCTTTCCTCCAGGAGATCAGTCCTGGGGCTCTCACTGATTGAATTCAATATAACACAGCAAATCTACTGGGAACAGGATTGCAGGATCAAACCCCACAAAGATTCTAGAGCACTACTGTGGCTTGATCACTGCTATTATCCAACTGATCATTGAAATTTTCAAGCTAGTCACAATATACCTAAAAAAACCCAGCTAGACATGAAAGAGTAAACTACAGACACGAGGGAATCAATGACAGCAGAGGGGGCTGCACATTGCACCAAGGACTATATAAAATCTGAGTTTTGAAACCAGATACAGACTTGTTTGATGAGCTCTGGTCATGCAGAAAGATCTGTGGTTTCCCCTCAAGAGAGAGGCATGTACACTTAAGTACCCCAACCGCTAACACTGAGATCATCCTCAAAGTACCTGGGCAAGCCATGGAAGACTTCACTGCTCTCAGCATATTTCATAAAATAGAGTGAAAAAAGATTCTCCTGCACAGCATTTCTTCCAGCCACAAGCTTTGTGCCACAAAAATGAAAAACATCTTGAATGAGTTTTTGCCAAACTTCACCCAGGGACAAAAGTGGAGGCGGCAGCTCTGCCATGCAGAATGATCTTGGAGCAGAGAAGCTTTGATCTAGGGGTTGCTAAATGCACTGAGTGAGAATATGAGAGAGAGAGAGGAAGAGAGAGATGTGGTACTCAGTGAAGAGAAATGGCTTCTCTGGATTGGTTAGGAAAAACTTCAAAGGTGGGAATAGCAAGAGAGATGGAGCAGTCCCCACCTCACATACCTTCAGTTTAAATAGATTGGACATTCCAGCGGTGGGAGTGGATCTGGAGGTAAAACGAGCCTAAAAGGCTTCCCAGGTATAGTTTTGATAGCAATGGGAAGACACCCACACCTCTAACCTCCCAACTCTACATGCACATTTTTTTCTACCAAATGTCCTTAGGAGAGCAAGGGACCTCGTCTGGATGAGATCAGAACAAGTGCTGCTCCTCAGGACACCGGTCTAGTTCAGCTACATGTAAGAGGCGCAGCCAGATTCACTGCATTTGTTGAAAATACCATTTGCAAACTTGATTCGCTTCCTCTCTGGTGCTGTGAAAAGAAATCCAAATATAGGTAATTCTGTTCTGAGGGGGTAATAGAGAAGAAATTTATATTTTCACCATTCACTGCTTTGCCAAGGTCTTTTAAGGCAAGCGTCTGATTGCTTCTTTTTGGTATTCAGTCAAACAACTGTTTCAAAAGAACACTGTGATTTGGATAATAATTTTCCCAAGCAAATGTACATCCTTGCTCCCTTTGTGAACAGAGTCAACAAACATTCCCCTTGGGAAGTACCCAAAGGGTAATTTGTTCGACTTCATCACTATAGAACCAGAATAACTCCACGTCAGTTGGCTCTCCAAGCACTTGCACTCCACTCCCCAAACACCATGTACTGTTCCAGTCTGAGAACACAAGATGAGAACTTTATTAGACCTTTCTGCTTTTTAATTCCCTTACTTAACAATTCCCACTGATGGCACAGGAGGCTGTGCAACTGCACGGTCACTCCTGGACAAAGTGACTAGAGCAGACAGATGTCCCAGTGACAATGCCAACGTGCATATAGGAAAAGGGAGAGTGGAGGGAAAGGCCAAATTCTTCCTTCTCCCAGTAAATCCTCAGCTGTTTTATTTCTCTGGTTGAAGAACTAGGGTTCTTCTCAGATGAAGGGCAAATTGTTGGTTCAGATCACAGGGAAGAAAAGCAGAATCTGTTTCTGTGACCCTGAAACTGAGGAAACCCTCAGGCAAACTCTGAACTGCTATTTCGTTCAATGCAGGTCTTTAGAGGAATGACTCATCCCACTACTGCAGTGGTGGTTGTAGCTCACAAGAACATCAAGCAGGCGCTGTAGCCTCCAAGGCTAAAAACATTCCAGGTTAGGCTGGGTGGGCTCTGAGCAACCTGACCTAGTTGAAAATGCCCCTGCTTATTGCAGTGGGGTTGGACTAGATGAGCTTTAAAGGCCCCTTGCAACCCAAAATATTCTGTGATTCTGAGACAGAATTGGTAAGAGGATAAAGTCCATGAGTGAATGACCTGCACAAGTGCTGGAAACATGCTTCCAGGAGGACACATCCTTCTGGGTCCTGCTGTATCAGGGCCAGCAGCGGTGTGTACCACAGGCAGCAGCACCCTGCAGGGCAAGGGAGGGATCCGTGACCAGAGAAAACCGTCTTGTGGAAGAGCTGCCACAGAGGGCCGCTCTGGGGGGGTGGGGGCTCTCTCCAGACCTAACACACTGGGAGGATGAGAAGTTATGTCCAGCCTTACAGTTAATGTTTCACTAGTTGCTTGGTCAAAACACCAGGTCCACAGCACTATAAAACACAGCTGGTTGCTCATTCACACTTTTGGGTTGTGGACACTCAGGGGTAGCTGGAAGAAATCTGACAGGACAGAATATTTACCCCCTCTTGATGTCAATGCCAGACAAGACAGAAAAAAAATCTATTCTGCTGGCTACCATGAAAAAAACAACCAAGAAAATACTAATCTTGCAGTGACTGTGCAGGCTACAACCGACCCACATCAGAGACTTCAGAGGCACAGAGGCCGTTAGGGCTGCAGAGGAGGAGAGACCATACCAGCACTGAGTGAAGGAGCATAACCAGATGAACGACTAGAAAGCAATATGGACCAAAGGAAATTTGCACAGTGAGCGATGGGGTAACATTGTGACTCGGGAAGAGGCAGGACTCTGAATTTGGTACCTGTGTCTTACACTGTTTGCAGTGTCTTTGGTTACAGAGCTTAGCTCAGGAGCAAGTCCAGACTGTGCCACAGCCGGGCTTTCCTTATGGCTTGCATAAGCTAATATTGACCAAACGTTTGATGTGCTCTCCTTGGACATCTCCGAGATGCTATATTTACACTTTAGCTGTGATCTCTTACCCACAGGCCCAGCCAGGCCAAGGGCTGCTGAGCGAGCAGCCTTGAGCCCCACCACACTCCTGGCTGCAAGCTGCAGGGCACTCTCTGTCAGGGCTGAGCAGACCCATCTCCTCAAAAGTAAGCACACTTTTACAGGTTCCGTTAGCACGTCTAAGGTTGCACACACAAGAGAAGCACTACGAAATACAAATGTCACCATTGCTACCAGAACAGGGAGAGAGAAGCATAACAGAGCAAGAGAAGCCTTCATGCAATGGGTACCACTAATTTTCAGCTTAAAGCCCTTGAGTGCTCATTTGCACGGGGCAGCCCTGCAAACCAAGCTCAAATTTGTGGATGTTGTGAAACCAGAATGAGTAGGAATCAAAGAACATTACATGCCCTAGCAGCACTCAGGAAGGTAAAAGTCCATGGCCAACTCAAACCACTGCCTCCCTCATGGGCAAAGCAGCAGTTGGCTGACGACTTGACAGCATTAGGCAACACAGTGTGCAGTACTGGATGATGCTGGTATGGCATAAGACTCTTGTGTTAACTGGAACACCATTTGCTGAATGATAAAAAAGGTTTTTGTTGAGCAGCCCACAGCATTCCCCAGTGGGAGACTGCACGTACTCCCCAGGTTGCTCCAAATTCCTTCCAAATGCACAGCAGGAACCTAGAGATGGAAATACTTCCACATCTCCAGGGTGCCTAATTTCAGATGAGGCATGATTTGTAGAGGGAAGCTCACTCAGTGTTTTGGAAAAAAAAAATCAGAGCTTTCAGAAGAACTAAAATGGGGAGCAATATTTTAGCCACTGCAGAAACTGTGGGTGATGCAGCATCACCCCAGTACCACTCTGCCACCAGCAAAGACATTTCCACAATTTATTGGTGATTTTTCCTTCTCCATTAAAATGCATTTGCAAAACAGACCCTTCCTGGAAGCAGTTTTCCCTCCAGTGGCCCACAGTCAACAATTAGCTTGGAAACACAAGGATGAGTGGGCCCACTGCAAAGAGTTCAAGAACTCTGCTGCTGATTTTTAGCTCAACGTCCTTGGATATTAACTGCTTATTTCTACAAAGCAGCTTTTGCAGGAACAAGCTCCCAAACCAAGTACGAGCTTTAGGATACTCTGATGTCAGAGTACTTAAGCACCAAAATGAAAATGTCTGAGCTTCCTACAAGTGAATTAGAGGCACCACCAGCTGAAAACCGAACATCTTTGGGTTTTTTCCTCTTATGTCAACAATGTTCTGCAGGAGAGTATTTAGGGACAGGCAGGAAAATGCAGCTTTTGGCTTTAAAGACACAGTGCTTCTTTTCAAAAGTGCAGTGTTACCATCTAGCCCTTTACCCTACTCATCTGCTCCTAAGGTCACCCTCATTTATATCACAGGTTTGTTACATCTAACAAACCTACAGGTCCATGAATCATTTCCCACCACACCCAGCAGCCAAGGGCTTTATTTGAGGCTCCCACATGCTCACCTACCTTGCCACAGGCTGCTCGCCTGTTACGTGATGCCCCTCGTCCACCAGTTACAAATTCCTGGGACGCTATTCATACACGACTCTGAATCGGGACTAAAAGTTCATCAGAAAAGAGTTGTGGGCACAAGTAATGGACACTAAAAGGCAGCTGCTACTGATAGGTTCTGGCAGTCAGTCACCGATAACCCCAATTTAGTGTCTCCTTGGCACAGTGGAAGTTCGCCAGCAGAGCCACACACCTCTTCTGTTCCACCTTCCTGCTCATCAAATAAGCCCAGAAACGCAGAGCTCTCCAGAGTACGCATTCAAACCTGCCAACCTGGGGTCCACTGTGCTCTATTACGTGCAGTGCCTCCTTCATCAAAACCCTTTCTCAAAATCCTTATTCTCAGGGCCAGGGTCCAACGTTCACTCTTCAGAAACCCAATGAATCGCAAGGCTTGCAAGGGGGCATTCCCTGACACAAGGCCGGGCATGCCGGCTGCAGTACAAACTCTGCTCAAGAGCCTTGCTCTGCAAGAGCAAGCGGATGACATCGTTGTGAGTTGTGTTAGTATGTCCTTTCACTCTTCCTCCAGACTATTAACAATGTGAAGACCAGATCTAACGTCAAGGCTCTCAACGGCACATTAGATGCTACCAGCACTCAAACCCTCCGACATTTCTCATTTCTCATTCCTGGTGCATTCAGCTCGGTTCCGACCTGCGTGGCAATGCTCATGTCCTGTCATGTGCACCCGGACAGCTGACAGATGGACTTAATTAGTGATCACATTATTTAGAGCAAGATCGATAACAAGGTCAAGACAAGGTCACTGTGCAAAACGGATTCAACTTTGCAAACAACAGTGGGTATTTCCAAGGCTGGAGACAACTGTGCTGTCCAAATGAAAGCGTCAGCAAAGCTGCCAGAAACCTTCTAACAGACCAGCTTCCAACCGAGAAGGCCTGAAGACAGACTGCAAGGGTAAGGCAAGAGCAGAGGCAAGATGCAACAGCTGTATCGCAAGTCTGCTGTTCTGTATCGCCACAGAAACGCGCATTGCCTGAAAGATTAAAAATTAAGCTAAAAATTAACTATGGTCACCTGCACACCATCAGAAGATAACCCCTCAGTCATGAGGATTTAGAAAATACGGGTTTTCTCTTTGCTCCATAATAAATGCAAGACTGGCTTCACAGCTGGTGGACTTGAAAAAGTAGAAGTAACACCAAGAGCACACATCTTGCTAGATACCACAGTACAGAACATGAAACCAGTATCAACAGCACCGTGACCACAATACTGAAACAGACTGCTCTTCTTGCTTCTCCCATACAAAAATGGGACCAGCTAGCAAGTATGCTCATGTAGGGACAGACACTCTTCCACTGGGCCTGAAATAGCAGGCTGAAAGACCCAAACACATGTCTGGGTCATGTACAGATGACTGCAGATGCCCCAGCAGTTTCGAACTTGCAGAATATGGGGCAAAGTATTCTTAGGAAGGCATTTAACAGTCTTGACAGCATAAGATTAAAAAAGAGCTTGTTATTTCAGATCTAAGGACACCATGGAAAAATAAGCCTGATGAAACCCCACCAAAACAGAGGTAAGGCAGAAATTCAACTTGTACAGAGGGTACCACTTAATTTTATTTAGCTATTCAAAAGAAAACCAACTATACCAAAAACCTTCTCAGCTTTATAAAGACGTTCAATGCAAAGCTTTGTTTAGCTCCAGACAACCTAAGAGTCTTTGGATAGACAAGGCTGACTTCATCTCATATCAAAAACTAGAAAGTACTTGGCCAAGCACATGCCTTCATGGCAGATCATTTCAAAGCCCCAAGAAGCTTCAGCAAAAGCTGGGAGACTTGGCTGACATATACTGAAAACCATAGAAGCCCAGCAAAATGGAAGACATGACTAAGCCACCAAGATAAGGGAACTTAAAAGTGCAACAGGAAAAAAACATAAACTAAGGTTATCACAGGATAATAAAACACCTACTTACAGCCTACCTGAATCAGATTTAGTACCCAAGCTGCAAGCGATGTTTCCCCCCCCCAGCTAAGGAATTCATACATGCTCCTTCCCACATGGATTTTCTGTCACCTAAGCAAGCCTGGGGTTCTCAGTCCAGGCACTTAACATATTATTTCTCTTCCAGCTGGTTGCACATTTCTATGAAATATCTACAGGTCTGATCATTTCTGTGGGATTCATCCACCAGCATAACCCGGCTGAATTTAACCAACAGGTTTGGAAGCTATGGGGAAGGATGGACAAACAACCCCACAGACTCAATTTCTAGAAGCAAACAACAATCTGAGAGAGTACTCCAAGGAGAAGGAGTCACTACACTCCTATTTAATAGGTTTCTAGGGTGTCTATCCATCACCAAGTTACCTGGGTGTTATTACAAAATCAGCTAATTAAAACCACACCCTGAGATCTAAACAAGTATAGGGAGTGCCAATGAGTAACAAGAAGTTACACAAGGCCTGTCAGCCTCCTATAGCTGGGAACTTGCTCCCTGCAGAAGACAAATAGATGGTGTAATCATCTCATACCCGCACTACAGAGATGGAGGAGCACCAACAGAAGCAGAGAAGGGCTTGCTCACCTACAGGCTGTTTTGAAAGCTACTTAATGTATAGCAAGGGCAAGGTTAGAGGATCCTTTCCCCTCTCCAGGTCATTGATGAAAGACGACCCAAGAGAGGGTTTGATTCTCTGACTCCTACAATGGCAATGAGCAATCTTCATCGAACGGGTGAGGGAGCGCTGCTCAGTTAACCAGCCTGAGAGAGGGTGCTCACCCCTCTTTTCCCCAAAGACTAGCACCCCAGCACCCTTTCTGACAGAAAACACTCTGGTCCTTTATGAAAGCTTTCATCTGGTTCACCAAGTTGAAGGCAGTGCATGGAACATGAGAAGGGCTTATTGTAAGTCATGCTCTGGGTTTATGGCCCATATTTCAAACTCTGTATGTGCTCAAGCACAGGGTGTACTGTGGGAGAACTGGGGAGCTGGTGTGGTACATGTGCTGGAGGAGACAGCAGCTCCCTGGAAGCTGCTGTAAGATGTGCTGCCATGTACTTGGGCCTCAACTGCAGACCTAGAGTTCACAATCACCCAGGTGCCTGCCACCAGAATGCCTTCACTGGTGGTTGTGTGATGTGCCCTCATCTTGGGAGCTGCTTTTTCACAGAGCTCTTTAGCTGTGATATGCCTGTCTCTGGGTTACCAAACGGGCAAGATGACACTCCAGATTTATACCTCAGAGAGTTGTCACTGCTCTACTCACCTAACAACATGCTGTAATTTCATTTTTCAAACAGAAATGACAAGAAGACAAAGTCTACAGCTGATATTGTGACTTTGCCATCACATGGATGCTTTCTTGGGTATGGAACAGAGAAAAAGGAGAAGTTAAACTCAAGTACTGTTGGATGGACTTGTACTCAAGGGCATAGAAAGTCCAGCACCTTCTGGATGGCCACAGATAGTAAACCACACCCAAAACAAGACATGCTTGGTGGGCATATAACAATCCACCATACAGGACCTCCTCTGCAGGTCAGACAGGTCCTGGCTGTACTGGTCCTACTACTGTATGCGAGCTGCAAAGCAGGTTGTCTAGAGCCATTAGTCCAGGACCTTTGGATGTCTGGCAGGCCTGGCAGATCTCCCTGATTGTTAGCAAGCTTCTTTGAGGACTATATTCTGGGCTCCTTGGTCCAAAGTCCAAGATATATCAAACAACTTGCTGATTTTTGCAGTACCAAGTCACTGAACTGGCCAGAATCCTAGTCACCTCTGATCTGGATGTCTGGAAATCTCAAACAAATGACCTTGTGAAGTGCTTCTTGTTTGTTTTTTATTGTTGGGTTTTTTTTCTTGCCCAAACAAACATCCTGTCTGGAAAAACTTTTAAATTATCAGAAAAACCCCAAACCCTAGATGTGTGTCCTTTTGGATACCACAGTAAGTGCTATGTTCTGTAAGAATTCTCTAGCCATGAGATGCAGCTGGAGCAGTGGTCAGAGGGGAACACCAGGCAGCTATGGTGCCTGGGCAGGAAGATGAATACCTTTTGTCAGGAAGTCATAGTCTGCCTACAAAGGGCCCCGAAGAGCTTGATTATTTATGTATAGTATTATTATTTAGAGTCCAAAGGTCTGCCCTTTTGCTTCAGCTTGTTTCAACAGACATCAAAGGAGGATTCATCCATGTCTTCCTCTCCATTGCCAGAAGGGAGTAGTAATAATAGTAAGTGGGGTTCTTTACAGCCAAAATGCTTATAAAAACCATTCTCTAATTACTTAATAATGAGATATTTGATGATGCACTGGAAGCAACATTCATTGCCTCCAAGAAAACAGAAGTAGCATCAGATGTCTGCTTGAGGAAAAACTAACGTGAAAGAGAATGCTCTCTGTAGACACTAAGCTGTGTAACCCCTCAAGACGAGCTGGCTAATGCCCTGTTTTCCAAAACTAGTTTCAAGACAGACTATAATATACATGTATCTCACCAGAAACAGGTGAACAAGCCTCAGTTTGTGTCATTCTGATCATTCAAAGACAGCAGTAAGGACTTGTGAGGGCAAACAGGACTGTGAGATTTACCTGGGCTATAACTTCTTCCTAGAAGTTAAACCAGAGGATGAATGTGGAGATAATATCCACTGTCAGTCAGATGACATAGCAGTGCTCACCAGTGCAGGCTGTTTAACCTGTATGAAGAAACCTCGAGTACGCAAATAACATAACATAATATAGCATGTAACAGCAGAAATCATCGATCAACAGATCAACTGTCTCCCATAGGAAAAACGTCTCCTCTCAGCACCAGAACGGCAATACTGAGGACTCTGTGATGCCTGGACACTGGCTGGCACGACTACTGCTTGTCCCCTGCATTTATGTGAAGCAAATCAGGCACAGATGCATTTGGAAAAAGGCTAGGCTAGCAAGGGAGTAAATCATAGCAAGCGATTCTGAGCTGCATGACTATTCTCACAATGCTTTGGGCACAAAGGTTGCCCAAGAACGAATCATTTTGAGATAGGCAAAAGCCTTGGAGCTCCATTCATGTAAAACACTGCATTTCTACACCACTGTATTTACACAGACTCACTTGTTCCCATGTATTAATGCCACTTTGAAGCAACTTCTTGCAAGTGGTCCAAATGGACGGGTTTTGACAGTGAAGTATCTTAAATTCCATGGAAAACCTGATGAAAATCTCAATTTAAAAAAAACCTTTTCAAACAGTGGTTAAATGATGTTTCTGGGAAGGGAGGTAGATTTTGACAAACAACTCTCATTCATGTGAGAAGGTGGAATAATTACCCCCACAGATACATGTGCTGGGGGAGAGCAAAGGTAGTTTCAGCAGGACTTTCGCTTGAATCTTGAAGAGTGCCTAGAATGCCTTTGATTTTCAGAAGCAGGCAGCTGTGGCTGCAATGCTTTGAGTTAAGTATGTTCAGTCCCCTGGAACTGAGACAATCTGGGGGGCTGTGCCTTCACTTGGTAGTCAGGTAGCTTGGTAAGGCTGCATTCAGGTGTTTTCTTGTGGCAGAGGGCTTCACAGACCACTTCCATGCATGCAGCCCATTTAGGTGCACTGAGTCACTCTCCTATCACCAGACCCCAGCTGAGACTCCCACCATGGTGTGGGTAGCTCAGTTGCAATTTATAACGCAGATGTGACCTCTCCTTTGGCTCTGAGCTGAGCAGGAACGATGTCAATGCAGCCATGGCAAGAGGCATGGTGTGTCAGCCAACTACAGACCCATTTCCACAAGCTGAGGTTTTCCTTGGAGTATGGGCAGGGCAAACTTACACGTGCCTGCAAAATCCTCAAAAGAAACCATCATAAAACTTATAGCCCTTGAATATCCCAAAGCCCCACTTCTAATCTAGTTGCAGATGTCCCTGCTCACTGCAGGGGGGGTCAGACTAAATGAGCTTTAAATGTCCCTTCCAACCCTAACCATTCTATGATCCTATGATTCTATTCTACACTGATTTATGCACATGCTTAACTCCACAGACAGCTTTAATGTGGAAAGGCTGCACACAAAGGGGAAGAAAAGCCTGGGACAGCATCCTTGCAGAACTAGGGTGCAGACTGGGTGCAGCCAGAAACCTCTCCTTGATGGCAGGAAGGCACTTTGCATGCTGTGGATGCAATGTAAAGCACCACAGAAGTCAAACCTTAATATAAACAGTAGTTGTAACGACTTAGTTATTCAAAGCTCAGGAAAGCTGGGGAGTCAGGCATCTTCTCCTTTTTACATGAGAAAGTGTGGAAACCCTGCACTGCCTTCTTCCTTTGCCCTGGGCTGGAAGCTGGGAGCCCCCAGACAGGACTCTGCTGCACGCATTGGCTTTTCTTCTCAGTTTTGGGCCACACAACAACCATTGCTTGCAGTTATTTTTTTTACAGACAACAATCACCAGCTATAAAGCCAATTCCAAACGCAGCTTGGATCTCCTTTCAAAAAGCCCTTGTGCTCTCTGCACGTGCAAGCACGATGTCATCTACTGTGGCTACCGAACAGCATTTGTAGGGCTATATTGAATTTTCCCTTTTTTCATCTCCACGACAGTTGTGTGTGGCAGTGAGTGTGTCACAGGGCGGCAGCACTCGCAGCGATTGCACAAATAAGCCTCCAGCCTCCTGCCTTAACAAGCTCTGCGACCTGGTGAGCTGCAGCGTGACACTCCTTGTGTTTTATTGCTGGCTGGGAAGATTTGTTGTGAGCCTCTTTCAGTGCCAGAGGTCTTTATTGCTAAACAGCCCTGGCTGTTGAGTAACGCGTGAATTTAATGTACTCACACTGGAATGCCCACTCAGAAGGTAGTGGAAATTCAGTTTAAAACTCCAATCAGCTCTTTTATTTTTTTCTCTTTTTTGTTCTGTCTCTGAGTTTTCTCTTTGCTGTTTGTAAACTCCTGAGCTGTTTTCCCGTGCTGCTGCAGCTCGTTATGAAGCAGACTGTCACCTCAGCCCTGCTCAGGCACATGAAAGAGATGATCTAGGGGAGGGAGGGACACTGGCAAGGCTCATAAAAGCAGCATCCTGCTTGTGCTGCTTTGACAAGACATGAAGTAGTCCCAACCACCTTATTAATACTCCAGATCCATCCAGAGAACAAAGCGCTGCTGGTACTGTTTCAGCTCTCTGTTTGGCAAGGTGCACATGGGGAGGACAGGGGAGAACCCTATGAAGAAGAGCACCAAAGCCCATGTGGCACTGCTTCATACCTGGAAGAGGTCAAGGAAGGTTTCTGGAGGCCAGGCTTTGGAGAGGGAATGGCAATCATGCTTTTGAACATTCTGCATCAAAGCTCTCTTGAACGTACCACTGTTGCCTCTGGTACTTTTTGCTAAGAAACAAAAAGCTTCTGTGACAACTACCAGCAGTTACAGGAGCAGGGCTCTGTTACTACTGGGGAAAAATTTCTGAGCCTGTAAATGTGCATCTGAATTTTTAAATTGGTCTGTTGGCGCTTTTCACAGGGCTTTTCATCCAGCGCTCTACACTTTCAGCAGGAGCACTGGCAGTCTACTGGGAGCAAATCCTCTATTTTATTCTGAGAGAACATTTGTGGTTTGGTGCTCTTAGGTATTTCATTTTCTCAGTGACATTCCTGGTGCCGGGATTTGGGGTGTGAGAACCATCTTTCCATAAAGCAAAATATCCATTTTCAGTTCTTATAACTGCAAGATAGCACAAAATGCTGAAAAATATAAAACTCTAAAAAGACACGGACAGCTGAATCACAGAATCATAGAATCACAGAATGTTAAGGGTTGGAAGGGACCGAGAAAGATCATCTAGTCTAACTCCCCTGCTAGAACAAAGAAACACCAAATAGTACCCAAATGTCACAATTTTTGAATGGTTTGGGGTAGTGAAACTGAACTTGGGGCTGTCCCTCTGCCTGCTGTGCAGGAGAAATTTAATTTGAAGGGTTACGCTCCCCTGATCAGTGAAAAGAAGCACACTAGGTGCTCTGTCCACTTCACACTCCAGATTTGACCATCCAATATTGCATTAAAGCCAGTCTCTAACAATTCCGTATTATTTGCAGAAATAATATCAACCAGCGATTTGGCATCCTCTGAGAAAATCGCTATTTTCTAATGGGCTGTTTGTGGTGACCGCAAATAGACAAAATTAACCTAGTGAGGTACTTATTATGTATCATTTACCAGTTCGTGCAGGTGTCAGTCCAGAAGGTAAAACCACAGCTGACCTTTTCACGGATGCATTTTTCTAATAGCCACTTTCTATCAGGCCACATTGTAAAGCAGTGTAGCTTTTATCCTGGTGCCTGATCAAATTATCCCTCCTCCCCCCCAGCACGGAGCATCCTGCTCCATTCTGAAACACCAGAGCTGCGCTGCCATTCAGCAAGACCAGGACAGGCTGAAGAGTTGGGCGGAGGGGAACCTCACAAAGTTCAACAAGGGCAAGTGTAGAGTCCTGCACCTGGGGAGGAATAAACCTCTGCACCAGTACAGATAAGGGGCTGACCTGCTGGAAAGCAGCTCCACAGAGAAGGACCTGGGATTCTTGGTGGACAAGTTCACCATGAGCCAGCAATGTGCCCTTACAGCAAGGAGGCAGATGGTCTCCTGGGCCGCATGAAGAAGAGTGTGGCCAGCAGGTTGAGGGAGGCTCTCCTCCCCCTCTACTCTTGCCTAGGAAGGCCACCTCTGGAGTGTTGCATCCAGTTCTGGGCTCCCCAGTGCAAGGGAGACAAGGAACTACTGGAGAGAGTCCAGAAGAGGCTACAGAGATGTTGAGGGAAAGGGAGCATCTCCGTGGCCAGGAAAGGCTGAGACCTGGGGCTGTTTAGCTGGAGAAGAGAAGACTGAGTGGGGATCTGATCAGTGCTTACAAATATCTAAAGGGTGGGAGTTGAAGGGGTGGTGCCAAAGTCTTTTCAGTGGTGCCCAGTGATGGGACAAGGGACAATGGGCACAAACTGGAACCCAGGAGGTTCCATCTGAACAAGAAGAAAATATTTTCCTGTGAAGGTGCCAGAGCCTGGACCAGGCAGCCCAGAGAGGTTGTGGAGTCTCCTTCTCTGGAGAGATTCCAAACCAGCCTGGACAATACAAACCTGGGCAACCTGCTCTAGGGGACCCTGCTTTAGCAGGGAGTTGGACTAAATGATCTCCAGAGGTCCCTCTCAACCCCTACCATGCTGTGATTCTGTGTAATGCTCCACAACTCTTATCACACTATTAAGCCCTGTTCCTGGAATGAAGAGCAGAAGGAGCATTGTGTCTTCCAGAGCCTCTCAGAACACCTCTATCACAGGTGTGGGCTACTAGAAAAGGGGGAAAAAAAAAGGCATTAAGCACAGAAGCAGTGGCCCTACTGTTGCAGGGTGATGATAGGAGATGGTATCTCTGGCAGGTCAGCATGTATTGGGATGTCCCATCTGTTATCAAGGTGAGTCTGCTCTACGTCAAAGCCCACAGATCAATGGGAAAACAAGACATTCCCCAGGTCAGTGCCCTGACTCTTGTACACTGACGCAAACAACAGTTTTAGCCAAACGCCTCAAGACCATTAAAGCTAATCCCAACTGGCAAAGGTTCTCCACAAAGGGACAGTGGCAAACTAGTTGCCTGTGAAAGAAGTGTCATCACACTGCATCAGGCACAACTCCTGAGTCGGTGCAGCAAAGTATGAAGCTGTAACCTAAGCTTGCAACTGACCAGCAGCCCTGAAAACATCAGTGCTTGGTCTCAGCTACTGTGAAGTTCCTTTCTCATGGCTTTGATGTGGGGCTCAAAGCATCTTCCCCACTGTGGGGAAAGAGACAGTTGTCTGAAACCTAAGGGAAAAACAGTGCCATTCAGCTGAAGTGATGCTATGACGTGCTCCCATCACGTGCTTTGAGCCTGGGCTCCTGCATCCCCTTTCTGGGGTCTTCCCTGTTCCTATGTGTCTGCCTTTACTCCGGCTGCTCTGTGAAGGTGAGGAGGACCCAGTCAGCTAACCCCTAAGTCCTGCTAATCAGCACAGATGCACACTGCAAAGAGCAGAGCTGAGTCACCTTCAGATTTGTCCTGGGACAGAGGTGCCCAGGCCCTGCTCCCAGTAGCTGCAGCGCAGGTGCAGATACAGTATTTGGGTTCTATGTCCTTGAGAAACCAGGAACTGCATAAGATGGAAGGATTGAGAAGCTGTGGAGATTCTTTTTCATGACATTTTTTGAAGTGGCCGAAACAACCTACAGCCTGTTGCTGCTGCACTGGGGCTGACAGAAACCTTCATCTGCTGGAGAAATAAAGGAAGAGAAGTCTGAGGATGCAGACTGGTTTTGTTCCACACCAACCAGCAGGCACAGACTGGCTGGTCCTTTCCTTTGGGGTACAATTTCCCCTCGCTTGAATCAATGATCATTTGTTCCATTAATTCAGAGACAGAAATCAGCTGTATCGCATTCATGCTCTTTAATTGTCCAGCCGGAGAAATCAATGCTTTTATTGAATTAGCTGGTTGCCACAGCAAGTTTTCTTTGATTTCTAAGGCTCACGTGAATCAATAGGAGTCTGTCATTGCCTGTAAGTGGAGCAAAATCAGACCCCATCTCACGCTGGTGGATGAAAACACAAACCTATCCTGCAGAATTCTCTGCATTAGGTGGATATGGGATTACTCTAGCAGAGCCCATTGCAACAGGACAAGGGGCGATGGTTTTAAACTAAAAGAGGGGCGATTCAGACTAGAGAGAAGGAAGAAATTTATTGCAGTGAGGGTGGTGAGACCCTGGCCCAGGTTGCCCAGAGAGGTGGTCGATGCCCCATCCTTGGAACCATTCCAGATGAGGTTGGCCGGGGCTCTGAGCAAGCTGCTCTAGGTGGAGATGTCCCTGCTCATTGCAGGGGTTTGGACTAGATGACCTTGAAAGGTCCCTTCCAACCCACTCTATGGTTCTACTCTACCTCCAATCGCTTCCTCCTCTGCTTAACCAATTGCCCTCACTCATAACTCCACTCCTGCCTTATCAATTTTCATCTTTCACACTGAGTATCTTATGTTTTCCTGCTTCCTTATCAGCTTTTTATGTGCCATAGGCAAGATCTGCTGCTGCTGTCTCCATATTGTCTTAGGTGCAGGTGCCTAGGACAGAACCATCTTCCCCTACAGAGGCCTGCATCTGATAAATCTAAGTGCCTCTCCAGGACTCCCTTCCCTGCACTGTCTGCAAGAAGTCATCTTTAATCAAAGCGCTGGTCCAAATATTTTGGGTTTGGCTTTTTTTTTTTTCACAAAGGTAATTTTGTTGTTGTTGTTTTCCAGCCTTTCCATAAAAATGACCCTTTTTTATCAGCCCAGATGGCTGGGAAGCATGACTCAGGCATAAATTACCACTTTTCCTGCATTCCTTCCTTTGTCAGCCCTCCTGCTGTCAGCTACGTGGGACAGGACCATTACTCTTCAGTGATTAGCAAACACTCTACACATAATGGGCGATCCTGTAAATAAATGAAAATAAGACCCAAAATCAAATGGAAGTTGACTGACAGGACTTTTGTGAAGCCATCTGAGCTGTGCAGGTTTTTAATCACCTGTTACATGGCATTTACACTGGTGCTGCCTTATGTCCTTCCTGTCAGACAGGATCACAAGGGGATGGCAGTGGAAATCAGGTCTTTAGCTCTTCTATCCATGGCTCACTTCAGTTGATTAAGAATGATCTGGGCCTTATAGGCTGAGAAGCACCACGTAGCTTGTGACTGACATAAGATGATGGATGGCCCAGTGCTTATTGCATAATCAGAATTTCTTCCTGGAAAACTGGGGGAAGCGATAGAAATGAATGGTAAGGAATGGCAGGCTGCAAGAGGTGCCAAAGTGGAAAACTGATGGGGCAAATTTCAAAAGACAAGTTGGCCCATCATGAGCGAGTGCAGGACTTCATAAAAATCCTGTGCAAACAAATTTCGATTCTGCAATTTATGCAACTTTCAATTGCAACTTTTGGTTCTCTGCAGTAACTGGAGTTTCATTTTCTAAACCAAAAAGAACCCAAAGCAAACAGTAAACAAACCACCAAGAGTCTCATCATCCTCAGAAAAAAAACCCCAAACCACTAATTATTGCAAGATCTGTAAAGAAATCAGGTGACCAACAAAAGCCAGCTGCAAACCAAGGAACGAGTCTTGGGACAGAGGAGAATGTCAATACTGATGGCAGTGAAAGGGTGAACTTAGGAGATAGGAAAAGACTAGAAGAAATTCATCTAGTGTTGGCTGGTTCAGATGAGCACCGATCAGTAGCTCTGAAGCACCTTTTTTAACAGGGTCCTTCCTGCCCAACTCAGAATGGTAGATTGCCTTGCAGGTAAGAAAACCCATAGAACCATATGTAGCTACTACTGATGAGGTGGGTTAAACTGAGAAAGCTATACCTACTCCCTACAATAGCTCTGACTTATTTCTGTTGTGTGAAGGTAGAAGCTGCTCCAGTTGTCACACTGCCACAGAGCTAGAGATGGGGCTTCAGATGCTGGGTTGAAGCCTGTTGATCCCTGCTGCTTTAGGAACACAAGGAACTGCCTGAAATTCAGCATCCAGGGTCCTCCCTACACACAAGATGCTTAGAAGAGGATCTCTTTAGTCTAAAATGTCACTGAAGGAAAGAGCTGCTCTCTTTCCAGATGGGATAATGCTGATGATACAGTATGATTAGGAACAGTACATCAGCATAGGAGGACTTTGGCAGAGAAAGGTCAAAACGGAACGAAACGACAGGATGTGAATTCACCATCCTTTCCCAAAACTGTAACATTAGACCTGAGTCTCTCACATTCAGCCAGGAGTAAAAACATTTTGCATGATTCAGTCACATGTATTCCTAACTCCTGGACTCAGTGTGCTCCTCATTATGGTTTATGGCATCACTGGGATTTGGTGCTGCCTATCACTGGGATTTCAGCTCCTGCAGGAACAAAGCTATAAATTTAGAATTCCCCATGTTCTATTTAAAGAAATTTTATCTGACCCATTGTGATTAAGCTGCCTCTGGCCTGGAGAAATTGTTCTTCCCCTGTGTCTTTGCTATAACGTTGGGTTGTGCTTGTGAGATGAGTTCAATGGATGTGACCAGACCCAAGCAAGTCTTTTTTCCAGGTTCTGACAAGGTGTGTATTTATGTGAAAAAAAAGTGTAAGTAAAACAAACAAACAAAACACTTATTCACCAGCTTTCCAGAAACAGCTAAATACTACATGTTGTCAGCAAAATTTTATTTTTGGGGGAATTCTGTCCCCAGAATGTTTGCTGCTTCTCAGCTGTATTAAATTGGTCAATAAAACAAAGCAAAATAAACCAAAGTGTTCCCCTGTTCTTGTCAGTCATCCAAGACAATGGGATGAGGCCACAATTATGTGATGAATGAAATTAACATTAATTAAAAACCGGGGCTGGAGAAAACATTAGTTAGGTAAATTGAAGAACATGGTTGAAAGTCTGTAGTTGTGTTTCACAGGAAGTCCCATTAAGTTCCCTCTGGCCCTGCTGCCTTGGCCTTAGTCCCAGGCTCCACTTTTTACAACTGAACTCATCTGAGGCCAAAATTTTCACCCTCATGCATCTGTTAACTTAGCCCAGGAAAAGAGCTCCACAGAATTAAAGCTCTGGTGACTACGGAGCAATAGCCACTGGGCGCAGATGGGCACAGAGACAGTTCTGATGCCTGAAATGCATGGAGAGAACCAAACGCAAGCATGGAGAAAAAGTGCTCTTCTGCAGAAGAGGTGCTCCCCTGTGAAGCCGGTGCCTATCCTGCTCTCACCCCAAAGGGTCAGACCCAATTGCCACTTTTGCCACTGATCAGCAGGAACCAACAGGCTAGTCAGGACACAGCTTGCAGGCTGGCAGGGGCCGTGAGCATCACCACTGCAGCTCTGGGGTAATTAGTAGCCACTTCAGCTCTCCCTAATGAGGGGGGGTACTTGTCCTCCCCATCCTGAAGGCCCCCTGCTCCTCCAGGTGGCTCTGCCAGAGGAACGCAGGCAGAGTCTGTGCCTACGGTGAATGTAACCTGGTCCTCGTCCTGGCCCTGGCCACAGCTTTTCAGCCACAGATTTCAACGGACGGCCAACGCGGCTGTGCTGTTGCCCCCCTTTTGCACGCAGGGAAACACAAACACCCTCATCTCGTTTGCGCAGGATTATCATGAAGGAAGCAGAACGTGCCTTTCCCAAGTCCAGAACCGTGCAAAGCCTGCTTAAAAGTTTTCCTGGAGATCCTGGTTAATGGAATAGTAGCTACACGATTAAATCCCATTTGTCAGAAAAATAGTCTCTGGAAAATGATGTTGTTTATTCTAGAACCTGGAAATGTTCATTTTAAGGCCTCCTGATCAAATGCTTGTTTGTTGAAATGAAAAGGTGAAAAACTTGGCTTTGGTTGAGGTGAAAAATAAAGAGTTAGGTTTAATGATGCTTTCTGGGGACTGAAACCCTTCCTCTTGCAGTCATTCCTAGACGTAAAACTTCAGTGAGATGACTTTGAAAGGGCAGAATTTGTCCTGTTGCAACTGGAGACTCTGAGCAAGGAAGGTCAGAACAGAAGGAAGGAGCCACAACTGATCACGAATGCAGGGCACACAGGATAACAGCCTTTCAGAGAGCACAAGAAACTCCTGGGGAATCCAAAGCCACAAAGTTTGGAACACAGGAAAGAAACAACATTTATTTTCATTTTTTCTCTCTGCAATTCTTCATTAAAATGTTATCCGTGTTTCTAAGGCCAAAATACAGTGACCTGCTCTGGTTTCTTGGGAGGAAAAAAAGAAAGGACCGATTTATGAAAAAATAACTCATACTCTCCTCCTTTTTTTTTTTTTTCTTCTTAAAATTAGACTAAGTGTAAAATCAGCAAAATCTGAAAATGCGTGATTTTCTGCCCCTAAGAACATCTTCTATTAGAATAAAGCCATCTGTGGACTAGGGACTGCTCCAAGCCTTCGCTGGCCGTGGCACTGACTGCTGTGTGAGGCTGGATATGTCTCTTCAGACAACTCTGTGCCTTTTTCCATCCTCCTCTTGAGCCATCATTTCTATTCACATCACAGGATCTTGCGGCAAGACCTGTTTTTATCCCATCTCCTTGCTCTCAGGGGTCCAGCTCACAGTTAGCTCTAATGTAATGTGCAGAAATAACCACCCACAGCTCTCTTTCCCAGGGAGCCTCCTTGTGCTATCTTTGGCAAGCTGCTGTTTTTTCAGGCACGCTGCAAACTGGCAGCTCTGGCTGCATTTGCTGTCGGGTCTCCTGCGAGCCTGTTAGCAATCTGAGAGGACTTCCTGGGAACCTCGGGGAGCTGGAAATGAATATGGGCTTGCTGCATTCACCTTTCTTTTTTTTCCCCTGTAAGGCACCTCCTGGATAGGAGACAGAAAGGTGAGCACAAAGTCTGATAGAACTGCGTGATGGGGCTTGTGCCTAAAGCCTCCAAAGCCAACCTAGGCAAGTCTTCCACTCAGGGAAATCACTTTTTCTACCACTTCCCCAGACAAAAGTCTCAGGGACTTTGTGAACCAAAGACAACTGGGGCTGGATCACTACATAAAATGCCTGTGTTCCTTCTTCATTTGTTGCAGACTCTCTCACTAGGCTTCACTGATTTCCAGATGCTTCTCGACTCTTTGCAGTCAGCCTTGACTCTATTTGCATCATGTACTATGAACAACTCCTTGGTGATGATTTTTGCTTTGCTTTTTGCTTTTGCTTTCCACTGCAGATCCCCCATGCTCTCCAACAGATGATGCCTGGTAGACAGTAAAACTATGTCACCTATCCCTCCAGGCTCTCACTGGGAGACTGGAGAACACCCCACACCCAAGGCACATTTCATCATCTCCCAGATCCTGTCGGAGCAAATTCCAAATATCTGGGGAACTACAATGAATTAACATGCAAATTGAATCCTAAGCCAAGATTCATGTCACTGTCATCTTTATGTATTAGACTGCAGATCATGAAAGGAATTACGCTCCAGATGTCTAATTAAGTAAACATGAAACAAATGAGGGTAGCAGATGAGGTCTGGGGTCTAGGAGCCTGGGTTCAAGTACTGGTTCAGGCAGGAAATTCTTGGATGATGATGAGCAGGTTTGTTAGGGGCAGTTTTCAAATGCCCAAAGGACAGTAGGAGGCCATTAATGGAATCTTGCATTGGGCTCCTGTGCTTGTCGAAGCACAACACAAGGCTCTACAGATTTCCATGTCCTATAGAGCAATAAGCTAAACCAGAGGAACTGTGAGATTAGACAAGTTAAATAAAAGGCTTGAGAACAAAGCTTCTTCCTGCCCTTTGTGTACAAGCTGGGGTCCTTCCACAAGGTCTTTCCTGGCATTTTTCTCAGCCCCAGCCCAAACCTTGGTGCGCTCAGGCAGCAGCAGCAGCAGCAGCAGCAGCACACTTCCACCTCATCCGGGGAAACCATAGCAAAAGCTGGGGAAACTAGCCGGGTTACCTGTTCTAAAAACAAAGCTGCCATGTCTCACATAGGCATCTTTGCTGCTTCCACTCCACGCCAGAAGAAAACCATCCCCATTTTAGCTGTCCTAGCGCGCTCTAGTGGGAGCCTGTTGCGCACACGGCATCCCTGCAAGGCTGCTCTCCAGCAGCAGCCTTCCCACATGAGGACACAGGTGATCCAACGCAGGTGTCCAGAGAGCTGGGGGTGAAGGGGCATGACTATAAAAACCATCTCTGCTGGGAAACGGTCATGATTTCAGTGGTCTGATTAGAGAAAAGGTAAAACTCACGTGAACAGCTCAAGAAGGCACGTAAAGAAACTCAAAGTGGATGAGATTTTTTTTATATAAATGCAGACCCCCTGTTTGCCATTCCACACAGACCTTCTTGGTCGCACCCTCCAAGCATGATGCACCCTGGACGTCAGTGACATCCCAACACCACTGGCTCCACCTTGCTCGGCTGAGGCTGCTCAGTGCACACACGACCGCTCTGTGAAAACATTGCTTTGCCCCTTCCGCTTACACATCATCGGCTGCTCCCACACCCACCAGTACAGAGCTTCGGGCCCTGCAATTCATCGTCCGACTGCGTGCCAGTTTCAGACAATAGAGTAGGCACCAATTCACCAGCAGGAGAAACTATTTCTTACCCTTTTACTATTATTATTCTTTCTATGCTTGGATAGGAACAAGCGTCTGTGAGGAAAGGAATGGGAACATTCAGAAAATACACTGTTGTTTGGTTTATGCACCTTTGGGCCTCATTCATAATCCAGAGAGTGTTACAAGAACAACTCGGGTTGAAATCTGCAGTATTTATTCTACTACAAAAAAAAATGTTTCTTTTGCAGGAAAAGCATTAGACAGATATATCAAAGATTGGGGAAAACTGACCACTTGTGTGGGTGCTTGAACAGGGGATGCAACCTTCAAGCACCAGGTCAAATGGCAGACGCAAAGCTCTTCGGTGCTTCCAAAAGCTCACTAATAGGCTAAGTAACAGTCACCATCTCTGCAGCTCCATGGGACCACGACCACACATGGACAAGGACAGCCAATGGACCGCCTGCCAGCCCCACGGACGTGATTTAAACAGGACCTCCAAGGAATACAGTTTAAAACAAAAGCTGCTCCAAGCTGATAAGGGTGGATAAAGAAACTCAGAATGCATCAGAGCCCATGAGTCTCTCTACTACTGTGGAGCACTCCCAGCTGAGCATGTTCATCATCTCAGCTGCTGGAGTTACCCCAGAGATCTGGTAACTGGCGGCAAGTGGCACAGGCAGCGTGATGAAGCTTTCCAACAAGGGTCAACAGAGCAATACTTTGCAGCTTTTTTTTTTTCTTCTGGAATACACCAAGAAGACTGCAGTTCTCACAAACTCTTAAAGAAAAAGGGAGATAAACCAAAGGACTGGATCTAGTGCTGTCCATTAAGAAACAGCCTGTGTTCAATTCCACTCCAGTTTCTACCATTGTGCAATATTTGCATTTGAAGCCTGCTTGAGCATGTACCTTTACAAGTACTCAACTCTAAGGTAAGTAATCCCATAATACTGAGAGTAGGGGTACACACAAGTGCTTGCAAGACTGTGGTGTCCATCAGTGTGGAGAAATTGAGGCCCGGTGTCTGGCAAAGAGATCTCTGAAGGAAGACACCAGAACAATGCAGACGATAGCAGTGCCCCTTGTGAAGGTACCTTTCTCACTTGTACTTCCTCGCTTCATGTTAAAATAACTGTCAGTAAGAAAACAGGAGTTTGGGTAGGACAGAGATATATGTATTTGTTTTACATCGTGCCGAATGCTACCACGGTGAGACACTGCAGCCTCTGATCAAAGGCAGCTCAGAAAAAGCTTAGAAGAGGCAAAAGATTTGCACGTTGAGGAAAATAAACCTGCTAAACCTGAAGAATTTCAAAGCTGAAGATTGTTTTTGTAGGGACAGAGATGTCCACAACATCATGCTCTTCCAAAGTAGCCTGACTGCAACAAGACGCATTGAATGGGGTAGGGCAGATCCAGATCAGACTACTGCTGGTCTCACCACTGAAGACACTTCATTTCTGAAGCCAGGGTGGCCGCACACCAGACCATTCAGGGACTTGCACTTTAGTTTCCTAAATTTCAGCTGGATTTTCTTTGGTCCACTGCCAGGCCCAGTCCACCCCTCTCCTAGCCCCCAGGCAGCTGCAGTATTAGCTGGAGAAATGGAGCTTGTTGGCTTCCTATACTAACAAATTAATGCACAGTCAAATTAACCTGTTTTCTTTACAGTCCTCTCAGTGTGCTACATGGAAAAAAAACCCACAAGAGAACAGACTTAGAGCAGGGACTCCAAGCCAAGCTGAAAAGCATTGCTATTACTCCCTAGTCTAAAGAGAAGGGAAGCTAGGGTATTGTCCAGACAACAGCCAAACCAAGAACACCATTCCTTTTGCATGTCTCTATTCAGCTTCATCCCCTTTTTACTTCTCTTTATTGATGCAGCAGAGTACATTGCTAATTAAGCCTGATTTTTCTTTCTTGGATGTAGGCCCTGGTATGACTTAGAAATAACCTTAATCTGCTATTTGTAATTCTAGTATTTACCTCTCCCCATGATTTCCAATATGATTTTGGCTCAAGACAAGCTTTTGCAATGATTTAAAACACCAGGAATAAACTCCAGTGAGACCTCATTCCTATTGAATAAATGATTGGACATGAGCAGAGCCCAGGATATTTGAATATCCTCTAAACATCACCAAAACCAGTTAATTAGTAAGCTCTGTAAAGCAAAACTACACCTCTGGGTAGGCAGACTGTTTGTTTTCCCTGCGTGGCCATCCCCAAACCAGTCAGTTATCTGTTCCATCCAAATCCACACGCCCCTCTAGCACACAGCCAGAATGCCCCATCATCTTTGACGTCAACCCAAGAGGGGACACAGGGTAAACCCAAACTGCCCTCCCACCACACAAGTCCCTGTGCAAACAGAAACCTTGTCTCACATGCCAAGGGACAACAAACTGCTGGGCAAGCTTAAAAAAGCAAACGCCACTATTTACGCTGGTGAAGTCCCTCTGACTGTTAGTCTGCAGGCAGTGGTGGCCCTGTCCTCTCGTGCATGTGGCTGACGGTGCCACCCACTAGCACACAGCTTCTGCAAGAGGCACAAAGTGCCCTGCTTCCCAAACAGCACACGTGCTGCTCCTCAGCTGCTGCACAGGAACACGCAATTGCTCTCTGACATTGGATAAATATGTCGAGCTCTGGTAGGCTTTTCATTTTCACATACATTAATCATCCCAAGAGCCCACCTCAGCTGTACACATCTGCACTCTTTGTACAACTTTCATTCTCTCAAAGGTGTGTATTTTCATAATGATAGTGCTCATGTACCACTTAACAGTATATTTTCATTTGGTCCCAGCCACCCTTCTGAACCGTAATTTATTACAGCGTGTCACTAGCTGCTACTAAGAGTAATACACATACTGGGTTTATTTAGTGCCTTTAGTATTTCTTCCTTGACTCTTTCTTACACCGACAACACTGCTCAAGCCCAGAGATACACAAATCAAAAGAGCCAGGTTTCTGGGCATTTGTTGCATTTGTTTTGCACTTCTCTTTTTTTTTTTTTTTTTGACTGAAAGAGTGAGAAACTTTCATTTATTTGTTCTTTCTTAATGAAAGTGGGGAGCCTAATACGGTCTGCCTGCTCCAGGAGCTGCAAGTGTACAACTAGCACCCACATGGACAATGAAAACATGAGAGAAATTGCAGAGATGTCTCAGGAGCCCGCCCATGTTGGCTTTGTTGCTTAAGGACCTGATGCAAAATCCACATACCAGGCCCCCAGCACCCCGGAGATGCTCACCCCAGAGTACATAACACGTGTCAGAGATGTGCACGCTATGCAAAGGCAGCCACGTCCCAGCTTGCCGTTTCCCATTTTGCTGGGCAATGCTACTCCCTGAGAACAGCAGGACTGACTGTGTGCAGCTGAAGTGACAGGACAGCCGTGAAGAGGCCTCCTGCAAACGCTGGCAGGGTGACAGCCGGGGCTTGTGCTGAAAATTAATGGCAGAGCTCTCTACTTGCAAAACAGCACGGACTGCTGCTGTCCCACCGCTGCACTGCCACCCTGCTGGGGCACAGCGGAGATTTTAACCAGTACTGATAAAACCAACATGTTCTGCCAGCGCTGCCTGTGAACCACAGCTAGAAGAAAAACAAGCAAAATTCTTTTGCAAGGAGTTCCAGGAAATTTGGAGGCCTGTAGGGGTGAAAATTGCTGCCTGTTAATTCCCCTTACATAGAAAAATAAAAAATAAATAAAGGGCAGAAAAGCAGCCTTTTGCTATTTGCAAGCTTTTTTTTTTTTTTTTTTACCTCATACTTGGTAAACAAGTGTTTTGTCTTTGCCTCTGCTCGTCAGTAGATTTGAAGCTCTGTGAGAGGATTTTCCACAGATGAAATTCCAGTGAGTATTTCTGCAAAAAAATTAATTGTCCTTATTGCACCACCTTTCACCGCAATGAGGTACTGCCTCACCCATACCTCATTTTTCACCTCCCTAGTAAGCTGGATTTCCTGTCATTGAAGAGGCCCCAGAAAAAAAAAAAAGATAGGATTTTCTGAGCCTGAAGGTACTCAGCCTGCATGTACCACACCTGCGGCCACCCATCCTGTCCCCAGCGGGACCTGGCCAGCAGGGACACCTGCAGTAGCCCAGAGGGGGCAAAGAGAGGGCTGCCCTCCCCTATCTCCCCCAATGGGGGGCACGTCCCTCCCTCCCCAAGCCCTGCGGCCTGTTTGCACGCCTTTCCCCCGCGAGAGAACGCTGCCCGTGTCCACGTGTAATGCACATACACACAAGCACAGCGCATGTATGTACGCGCACGTATGTGCACAGATGCACTGCACATGCCCACAGCGAACTGCCGTGTCCCTTCCACACATACACGTGTTGCATAGCAAACACTTCCAACAGCGGGGCCCGTGCAAAAGTAACGGGGGGATGAGCAGAGCAATCATAGAATTGAAACACAGACTGATCTGGGTGGGAAGGGACCAGAGGGGCAGAATCCCTTCCATCGACCTGCTGCCCACGCTGCTGGGAAAGCAGCCCACGGTGCCAGTGGCTCCGAAGTTGCGAGTGCCGGTTTATGGCCACCTTGTCAGCCCCTCAGCAGCCCCAAGCCCTTCTCCGCAGGGCTATCTCCATCCCTTCACCCCTATCCTGCAGCTCCCCCGGCCCGGTGAGCACCGGCAGCCGCTCCGGGCACACGCACCTGGACACACATGTGCCTTCGGCAGACCCCACGTGTGCTGCTCGCCCACGTTGCCTCCCGCCGCCTCCTCTCTGCTCCCCGCCCCGTCCGGGACGGCCCCTCCGGCTCCCGCCCCCCGGTACCGCGGGCGCCCAAATCCCACCGGGCCGCCGGCGCTCGTTCCTTTCCTCGCAGTCCTCCTGCCTCCCACCCACCGACGGCGCCATGGCCGCCCGGCAGCAGCTCGGTAACGCGGGGGGCGGCGAGGTCCCGGAAGCCCGGGGAGGGCTGCTACCGCCCGCCCGCTGTGGTGGTGGTGGTGGTGGTGGCGGCGGCGGCGGCGAGCAGTGGTCGCGGCCCTTTGGAGCCGCCGGGAAGAAGGGGGTGGTGGTGGTGTGCTTTGGGAGGGTGTTCCTCCCCTCTCGCTGGGCGCCGACATGGCCGGTGGGCCGGAGCAGCCGGGCCGAGGCGCGTTTCGCGGCTGCCGGGTTGAGCTCAGCACGGCGGCCCCGGAAGGCGAAGGGCAGCCGGTGCCGCTCGTCTGGAGCGGGGACGCCGCTACCAACCCAATAGTTGCTGTGTCCTGTGTGGGGGGGGGGGAGTATGCGTAGGGAGGGTGCTGCCTTCTCCCTGGTGGTATCTGGACTCCGGTTCGGGCTGGTGAGCGGCTGCCACGGCGCGGAGAAAGGCTTGACTTCCCCTGGGGCCGGGGGAAGCGGAGCGGGACCGCCACTGAGGGGACGTGTTCGTGCCCGGCGCCCGGAGGTGGCAGCGGCGGCGCCGCCGCCTCCTTCCCGCTCTGCCTCCCTCCGGCGGGCGCGGCCCCGCGGTGTCTGGCGCGGGAGCGAGGAAGGGGGCCCGCCGGTGTAGGGGGAAGCGTGAGGCGCTGGTGGTCAGCGCTCCTCACCCCCTCTGCTCATCTCCGTGGCAGGCACTTGCATCAGAGAAGATTCGTGAATTATACAACTTTTAAAGTCTCTTAATCCTGTTGTTTTCTTTCGCTGTTCTACTTTTGAACCCAAAATATTTGTTCTCTCCCCACCTGTTAGCTCTACTCAGCGTCTCTGACAAGACCAGCCTGGTGGAATTTGCAAAGAGCCTGAATGCTCTTGGCCTGGGTTTAATTGCCTCTGGAGGAACAGCCAAGTCCCTCAGGGATGCTGGTTTGCCTGTCAGGTACTGACCCTTTCCATCTGGCTCAGAAATTCTTGTTTGAGTCCGAGAGCTGCTTAAGTTGTTTCTTTGTTCAATGGACAAAAAATAATTGCAAACTGGCCTGAAAGCAAGTCTCCCCTTCTAAAACAACCTGCCCCGAAGCAAACTTCAGAACCTTCTTGGCCAAAAGTTGGTTGACTGAGGCTGAAGAGCATTACAGTGCAGGTCAGCGCACAGAGACACGTCAGGAGCGTGATGTCGGAGATGATGCTGTGTCTGCCTTGAGACAGCTTTTTTCCCATGAGACAATCAGTTGTCTTGAAATACATAATTCAGTATCAAGAACCAGCAGTACTATTTAGCTGTGTGTGATCAATGGAACTTGGTTTCCATCGATGCGAAAAACCGGTGTTGGCCCCTGGGCATAGGGGTGGGTTGTAGGGAAAGTGACCCGGGTTTGGGTTTGGATCACTTCATGGAAAGCAGCATCCTTTTTGTCTTCTGCTCTGGCAGGTGTTGCTTTTGCGTAAGATGTAGATCAACATCTTGTGAAGAGTGAGAGAGCATTAGACCAACTTCTGTCATTTGATGGGAGGTGGTGATTTTTTGATTTTACAGAGAGACTGAAATAAAAGAAATTTTTAGTTTTATTCCCTTACTGCCTTTAAAACTTCTAGGGTTTAATTCTCCTTCCAATTAAACCAACGTTGTCGGTAGATCTAAGTGAACGACCTGATGAGAATAATAAACATTCAACCTATAGATAAAGTCAGTATGGCACATCAGTTATCATGCTGTTTTCTTGTTGAGCAGAGATGTTTCAGACCTGACAGGGTTCCCTGAGATGTTAGGTGGACGTGTGAAAACCCTCCATCCTGCAGTCCACGCCGGTATGTTTCTGTTAATATGTTTTCAGTCTAATAGAGAAATCCATGGGCAGCGAGGGTGGGAGGAAGATGTTAAGAGATGTCTTTTTTCCCTAATGGTTGTGTGGAAGAACTGTGCAATGAGAACAGATTTGCTCTAGCAGCAGCAGGAGAGGTGAAAAGCACGGGGTGGAGAAGTGCATGGTGGCTGAATGACTTCTGTTGCCATGCTGGCAGCCATGCAGTTAGCAGAGGTTTTCTTCCCCAGGGCTATGAGTAACAGGGAAGATGTTAGATTAAAAAAAACATTTGGTGGGGTTTTATGTAAAAATTTTTAATAAAGCTGTACTTTTCTTTTGTAACTAGGCATCTTGGCTCGCAATATTCCAGAAGATAATGCTGATATGACCAAACAGGATTTCAGCCTTGTAAGGTAAATGTTGAGGGACATGATGCGATTCATCAGTAATCAAGAATGAACTCTGGGGACCAGTCAACACCAGGGAGTGGGAGCAGTAGAGATTGTAACATCCACGCACCAGAAGATCTGCGATCTCCTGTCTTTTCCCTGTAGGAGTTACAATGTTTTGAATACAGTTTTCTATAGATGCACCATCAGCACCTGTAGTATGAGAAAACTAAGCGAAGGCAGTTACGTCATGGTTTCCACAGGGAACAGAGCTTTTAATTTCTTCTGGTCATCTGGGAATTTTGACACTTTACATTTAGTGAGCGTCGTCACGTCAGTTGTGGCAGAGCTGAATTCAGTGCTTTAGAAGCTGGTGCATCTCCCCTCAGCTTGGCTCTAGGTGTCTGGCCAGATGACAATTCCTGATTTTGAAATACTTGCTTAGTAAACATACCCTTTGATATTTGCATAATGTTTACAGAGTTTCAACACATGAAGAAACAGATGTGAAAAGCGGGTCACGAACACGCATCATTTGTACAGACTGACAGCACACAGATAACGGACAGAAAGCTTGTTTTGAGAGCAAGTGACCTGTGGCCAGAAACTGAAGCAACGCAGTCTGTGCGCTAACGTGCCAAAGCGTGTTTTCTGGGTTTGTTAAGATGTGTTTGCTCACACAGGACAGTCTGGGACTATGTTTAACTCGCTGTTTGTAGCATTTAACTGGTGATTGAGAGTAACCAATTCTGTGTCAGTGGGTAGCTTCTGGTTTAGAAATGAGCAGCTGGATCAAGCATAGTAAATTGTAGGTATAGCTAGGATGGGAGGTACAGTGTGACTGTGGTGAGTGGGCCAGAATGCATTTTAACTTTTAAAATGACTTTTAAAAACTGATGTGCCTAGGATGCATGGATGGATTTCCAGGCTGAATTTGAAAACCTGAAATTTAGAACCACAGGAATCCTCACAGATAGCTCAACGGGGTGGCTCTTGAGAGCACGCTGCATATTAAAGCAGGCCCTGCTGAATCGCAGGGAGGGTAACACGCCTTTACATTGGTGCACTTGCATCCAGAGGAGTAATTTGGATTTGAGTTGCCTTACCTAAAGCAATGGGAGCTGATCCTTAGCAGCAGTGTCTGTGCATAGTTGCATAAAATTTACATACCTGAGTCAAGGTGTGAAGCCTCGATACTGATGATCTTGATTTCCACAGGTAAAAGCATTAGCAGTGTTAAAGTCCACAGATTCCTGATGGTGTGCAGCAGGTCAGGAGTGTGAGTGGATAGAGGGAGAGGGGGTATTAGAGATAGAACAGACAGTAAAAGACATTGTAGCAAATTGAGAGAGAGAGGGTGTTCTGAAAGCTATACTGGAAGCTGATCATCCCTTCTGCTTGAGTTGGTCACGCAGTGTGGAAACAAAGGAATGTTGGACACAAGTATATGCATCGCAGCAATGCGTTGCTGGTCCTGGGCATGTGCTGGAGTTTGATGACATCATATATTCAGATCAAGAGAGTAAATGAATTCTCTTGGATTGAAAACACTGTGAAGGTCAAAACAGATACCTCCTTTCATTACTGTTCATGCGGTAGGATGGGGCAGAGTGAGTTATTACTTGATGCTTTCTGGAATACAGGCTGTGGCTTCTTCCAGATCAGAGCAAAAAAACTAATTCCAGTAAGACCCAATCTTACCTTGAGAGGTGAAAGTCAAATTCCCTGCCCCCTACTTTCATGTGCTGAGGAGGCTTTATGGGATCCAGCCTGTGCACTCAGGTTTCATATGCTGTGGTATTTTAAAACTCCAGAAGGTGATCATAGGTTGTTTTCTGCTCTTGGAAAAGTTGTGGAAAATGACATCAATTGTACTTTGTTTGCAATGGACGTTGGCCTCTTGTGAAAGTTGGTGGGTACCTATTTTCAGTACCGCTGAGCCTGCTATGAAGTCCTTTCAAATGGTTCAAGTTGTGCACCAGGATCACTGAACATTTAAATACAGGCCCACATACGTACAGAAACCTTTCCTTTAACTTCTGTAAGTTGTGGTTCCATCTGCTGTAACATTGTTTGATGCACAGAGTTCAGTGAAGTTTCATAATGCATTGTACCATCGTTTGCCCCTTGGCTGAACACCAGTGTCTCTGAAGTCTTTTGGAGAAAGAAGTCTTCACTACAGGATTTTGTGTTGGTCCCTGTCCTTGAGAGACAAGACAGTAAAAATACCAGTGGTGGTATTTTGTGCCTTCTGAGCACAGTCTGACATTTTTATTTCCTGCCAAATAACCCTGCTTTTCCACTCTGTTGTCAGGGTTGTAGTGTGTAACCTCTACCCCTTTGTGAAGACGGTGTCTTCTCCAGGTGTAACTGTACAAGAGGCAGTGGAAAAGATTGATATTGGTAAGTTAAAGGGAGAGCAAATCTATTCTCCAGGCAGACATAATGGTTCTTGTCTCTTAAGTGATCCCTGTTCTTTTCTTTTTGTTCGGTGGCCTCGCTAAAGAGCTCAGGAGTTGCAGTGAGCAGACTGGAAGCACGGTCGGGTAAACCTCATTGCTTTTAAGCAGACCTAGAATTAATATGGCAGGCGGCTGTGGTAAGAGGCTGGCAAGCCCTGCTGCATGGGTGGGCAAGTCATGTGCTGCCTGAAGGAAGGAGCCTGATGTGCTGTAGAAGGCTGTGCTAGGAGAGGCTGGGTGGAGCATGCTTCCTGCTGAAACAGAGGAGATTCAACCTCTTTTGCAGCCTCCGGCAGTGTAGTAAAAATAAGAACCCATAAGCTTTGGAGAGAAAAAGCTGAACCACTGACAGTGCTCTGGGGATTGCTGAAAACTTGAATGCAGGAAGCTGTCATAAGGAAAGGGGTTGCTCTGCAGATGTGGGAGAGTAGTTAGGACCTGAGTTTGGCAGCATGGATGCCTGTATCATCATCAGTTTTGTTCTTCCTGCTGCTACTAACCCCCAAAGGCTTGCTGTTCCTTCACTGCAGCATCTCTGCTTGGCAGCTCGTGAACAGCACAGGCACAGTTTTGTGCTGTGAGGTTGGATTTGGGTTGAATTTTCTCGCAGTAGTTGCACTCAAGTGATGTCCAGCAGAGCTCTCTATTAAATGTTTTATGGAGTGATACACACTCTGCATGTAGCAGAGCCTCTACTTTTCCTTTGCACCAGCCTAGTACTGTGTATGATTTTAAGTGTTGCACTAGTTGTGCAGAATTGGGTTTAAGGGGGAAGCACAGCATTTCATCTTACACGGAGGACCTGGGCAGGACTCATATTTGCAGAGAGATTTGGGAACCTCTTTGGCTTGGCAGTGTAGAAGTAGGTCTTCCTGTAGAACCCTCCCCAGCCTGGTGTGGCAGAGGATGGCGCTTAAGCGGTATGTGGACACAGCCATCCGCTTCAGGATGTGGCTGTGCTGCTTGAAGACATTTTTGCCCCAGTTGCTCATCACAGCAATCCTCACTGCTATAGCTATGCCTGTGTCCGCAAAGGTCAGTCAGCGGGCAGTTTCACTTGTGGATTGAGTCAAACTCAGCAGCCTTGTGCATTTTGAAGAGCACTCTTGCAGTCCCTTCTTGCTGGAGACCAGAGGGCGTGTTCAGGTGGCACAAGTGATCATTTGTGCATTGGTGCCTGTCCCTTCTTGGCCTTGGATGTGGCCTTTGATTATGTCATGCCCAGAAGGGAAGTGCTTCATGCCTCTTTCACGCTTCTCTTGCAGGAGGAGTTGCCTTGCTGCGGGCCGCTGCCAAGAACCATGCTCGCGTGACAGTTGTGTGTGACCCTGCAGACTACTCTACAGTGGCTAAAGAGATGGCAGCATCGAGGGACAAAGACACCTCCATGGAAACCAGGCGTCACCTCGCACTGAAGGTTGGTCATGTTTTGTTGCAGCGAAGGCCTAGGCCAGACTTGTTTACCTTCTGTTCGTTCTCTTTTTGAACACCAAATCCTTTGTAAGTTGGTGTTTGCCAGTTGATGGGTGTCCCTGTTTCTGTCCCCAGGCTTTCACCCACACTGCTCAGTATGATGCAGCCATCTCTGACTACTTCAGGAAAGAGTACAGCAAGGGAGTGTCCCAGCTGCCCCTGAGGTACGGCATGAATCCTCACCAGAGCCCTGCACAGCTCTACACAACGAGATCCAAGCTTCCCCTGACAGGTGAGGCCTAGGCCACGTTGGCCAGAAGGGAGCTCTGGGATGGAGGTGGTTGGGCATGTCTGCCCGTCGTCTTTACAACTGAAATACCATCCTGGATCTTAGGCCAAGGGCTGGCCAGCAGTGCCGTAACAACTGCTGTCTTACTGAGTGGCACCAGCTTTGCAATGAAAAGGTGAACTCTGTGAGACACAGAAAGTTGCCTGCTGACCCCCACAAGATTTACTGTAGCTCTGCGTTCTCTGTTGGTGTAAAATTGTGTGCCCACACTGATGACAGTTCGGGCAGGTTTACGTGGTATACCTTCTGCTGGACACCAAATCCAGATTCTGCAAATGGTGGCAGAGAGAAGGGATACATGTGTCACTCAAAAGAGTCTGGGACGTGGTCTAGTGCCTCTCTGGCATTTTACAGGGTGTGCCACTCATCCCAGCACTGCTGCAGTGAGGGGAAACCCCTAGAAAGTCTGGCTACTCTTGTTCTTGAGATTGCTTTCAGTGTTGGTGAAAACCAGCTCTGCTTTGTGTGCAGGCATTATCCTACTGAACAGACACCAAAGCTTTGTGTTGCAGAATTTCCTTGATTCAGTTCTGAGATCTCATAGGAAGCTTTTCCAGGCCTGTGCTGGAAGTTGACTAGCTTGGAAGTTTTCCTCCTAGTATTGCAGAAGAACAACACTGTGTTCACTTGTCCTGGCTATGGACTATGGCTGAAATCATCTTTTTCTTCTGTATCCTGAAATGCTTGCAGTTCTGCCCTGTCAGTACAAGTAGAAGGAGATGGCTTTTGGTCGAGATGGCTGCCAGTTGAAGAACTTGAAGAACCTAAGGGGGAATGTTATTTTTTTGTTCACAAGAGGGGAGGTGCATGGTATAAGTGTGTGTTGTGCTCCAAGGTGATATCGGCAGCTTCTGGTAGGGAGGAGAATTGTATTGGCATCTCCTGAGGCCCAAGCCTGTGAGCTCCTCACAAGTCATTGAAGCTTTTCAGGGCACTTAACTAGCTTCTGAGGAGCCAGGGTCATTTTACAACAACAATTTGTAGCTGGAAGAAATTTATTTTGCTTGCTCTCCAGACTCTGGGGAGAGGGATCTTTAATGTGATTTTAATGTGACTGTGTGCTGTGATTGCAGTGGTGAATGGCTCTCCAGGGTTCATCAACCTGTGTGATGCTCTCAACGCCTGGCAGCTGGTGAAGGAACTCAAGCAGGCATTGGGCATCCCTGCTGCAGCCTCTTTCAAACATGTCAGCCCTGCAGGTGGGTCTCTTTGAATGGACTAGAACTTTTGGCAGGCTCTGCCAGTGGTGTATCTGTGTCCCCTGGCGATCTGGGGAGGTCCCAGGGACCAGTGACATGCTCTGGTTTGAGTGCCCTGGCTTGTACTTCCCACTAGGTGCTGCTGTTGGAGTACCTCTCAACGAAGAGGAGGCCCAAGTCTGCATGGTGCACGACTTACACAAGACCTTAACTCCCTTGGCCTCTGCCTATGCGCGAAGCAGAGGTGAGAAGGCCAGGAATAAACTGGCACATCCAAAGAGCTCAGCTTGAATTCTCAGCACCTGCGTGGCGTGTCCAGCAGTTTGCAGGCTCTTCCCTTTGCACTGTTACTCCTCCTTGGTAGGGTTCTTCTCCATGACCTCTCCATAATGATCTGACTAAATGAACTGTCTATCCAAAATTGTTCTCCAAGTGAGCAGAACTTGTGTATTGTTTCAAAGAGGCTAAAACCATTTTGGATTTCATTCCTTGATGTATACAGAAGACCTGTAGAGATTTCTGTTTATTGAATGTAAATGTGTCTGTGCACACACCGATGGAAATCTGTGGGGTTTTCTGGTTAAACAGCTGAGCTGGAAGCGCACTCAGCCTTCCACTGCAGGTGGGGTGCTTGGGAATACTTGAGTAGAAATGTTTCTGCTTGGTATTTGGTGGATGTTGATTTTGGTTTGGTTTTTGTTGGTTTGGTTTTTTTTAATGCTTTTGTACTGGACAGCTTACCAAAAAAAAAAAAAAAAAGCTAAAAATTAAGGAAATAACTAAAAATAGCTTCTTCTGCTTAGGTGAGACACTCTGCTAATTCCCTTGTTTTTCATGGCATTCCTAGAAGATCTGCGTGGGTTATAGAAAACACAGCAAATTTACTTGTTAAGGGACACATTGGCTTGGGCTTGCTTTTCACCACTTTACAGACCACCTTTGACTGCTGCCCTCAGAAACCCATTGTGTGATTGGTAGAAAACCAAACCTTTGGAAAGGCAGGGACAGCAGAATTGATCTTGTTAAGTAGTAGAGCATCTGTGATGGGAGCTGAGTTCACTTTAGCTGTGGATTTAAATTATTAGCTTTCATGGAAATTGACTGGATTGTAGGAGCAAAGACTTCTACTAAAAATATGATTTTGCAGGTGCTGATCGGATGTCTTCTTTTGGTGACTTCATTGCCCTGTCTGATATCTGTGATGTGGCGACTGCCAAGATTATTTCCAGAGAGGTTAGTTAAACAGCAGCAAATCATCTAAGTGCAAAAAGGGGAATCGCCCTGATGGAATAATTGGTTTGTAACAGCCATTTCTGTTTGAATTTGACCCGTTTTATTGAAGACTGTTTATTGGTCCATTTATGTAATTAGGTATCCGGAGTGCAGAATTTTACACCTATCTTTTGATATATTTTTCTTCCTACCAGTTAAAACCTGTCTGTGTGGGAGAGCCTGTGAAATGGCAGTTCTTGAAATGTTGCTTTCCAGGAGATGATTGCAAACCTCTGCCTCTGAGCAGGCCTCTGGAAATGAACCCTGATTATGCCATCACAACTGTCTGGTGGAATGGCTGTAATCGGAACAAGAGGGGACAGGAGAGCTGATGACCACCCCTTTGCCCACGTTAGGAATGTGGGTGTAGATTGCTACCTGCCAGCAGATACAGGTTGTGTAGAGGCTCAGGCACTTCCCAGGCTATGCTCGTTACTTGGCTGGGTTCAATACTCACGCCAGCGCTGGCAGCACTACATGCAGCGCTGGTTTAAATACAGGGTTCAGCAGCTGGGAGCCAGTACTTGACCAAATGCCTTCATCCCAGTATCTGTCACTTACAGGATTGGTTTTTTTAGGGGGAAGGCATAATGCAAAGAGTTGCCTTGTATGTTGGAGACTTCTTTTTGAACAAATGAAAGAGCATTTTTTACTGGTTTGTGAGAATAATATTTGGAATATTATTACTTAAATCCAAAAAACCCACTCATGTTGTAGGATAAGCATGTGAAAGGTGTATATCACTTCATGGCACTGATGAATGTAAACTCTTCTCAGTTTCAATGCTGTTAACAGCTCTTTTGCCAATATTTTTGTCTCCTCAGGAGTGTCACTGTTGAAATCTTTATTTTCTTTTAAGCCATGTTTACCATTAGGGCTAAGAAGTTTGGATGTCATGAAAGAGCTGTTTCCCCTGGAGAGGGATATTAGTTATTGGTTCCATTCTGTTTAAAGTGATGGTGGGGTGTTTTTTACTAACTCCTGTCAAGAGCTTTTAGTGCTCTGCTGTTTGCAGGACTGGAGTCAGTATTGTATCAGTACCTTTAGTATTATATGGTACTTACAGACCCCACGAGGTGTGCCTTTGGTGCCTTTCTGGAAATGGCAGGTGGAGCTTTCAGTGTTAGGCCCCTATTTATTTATTTATTTTTCATGTGGAAGCTGAAATGTGTGTTGCAGGTATCTGATGGTGTGGTAGCTCCTGGCTATGAGGAAGAAGCTCTCAAAATCCTTGCCAAAAAGAAGAATGGCGCTTACTGTGTCCTACAGGTTTGTACTCCTGCTCCACAGTAACGTTCTGTGGTTCTTCCTGTACCTGTTTTTCCCAAACATTAGTGTCCAAATAGCTGGGGCGCTGATCCAGGCCCCCCTACAGTGCATGGAAGTGTTTCCTTTGGGTCTTTGAGGATTCCTCTATGAAGTGGAATTCCACCAGCAGTGTTGTGGTCACGTTCAGCCTATAGCCCTACAGGGGAGTATTTTTATAATGCCTTCTTTGGCTTTGAAAGTGATGTGCATGTGAAATAATTACATCTCTGAACCAGCAAGCATATTTCAAAGAAACAGATTTTCTGTGTACTCTTTGCCACCTTTCCTCTTGCTTTTGCTGAATTTGTTTCCTCCCCGAATTCTTTGTATCTAAGATCCAGTTTTTCAGTGATGTTGTGTGTCTTGGCAGCGAGAAGCACGTGCAGTGTATCACTGAAGGAAGCCTTGTCTGGGCATGTGGTGCTTGTGGGGCAGCCTTTAGCACAGGCAGTGATGGACTTGACAGAACAGGCAGAGTTTGGAGCTGGGATGATGCACCTTTACATACTGCAACCAGGATTTTTGTCAAGGAATTTTAATAGTGTGGTCAAGGCAGTGTCAGGTTGCCTTCCTGTCTCCCACAGCGATGGTTGCAACTTCAAAATCATGCTGTTTTGGTGAATGTTACTTAAATGGATTACGTAATACTGTCAGCACCAGACAGGTTCTATTTCTGCCTGACTTGGAGAGGCAAATGAGTGGAGAACTTTACTGTAGCATTACAAAAAGAAAATCCAAGGCGTAGCTGAAGTTGCAGTTGTAGCATTGCTACCAGGGGGAGCTGTAGAAGATGGCTCATGAGCTTCAGGCAAGAAGGAATGAAATTGCAGATCATCTTGGCAGCTGATTACCCTCTGAATTCAATTAGCTCTGTGAAGATGAGGTCATATTCATTAAGCCTGTATCTTCAGGGCCTGTCTGCAGAGGGGTGCTAAGGGAAGTTCATCTGAACAAAATTAAATGGATGAGGGAAACCACATGAAGTGTGTGCCCACTCCTATTTAGAGCCGGTACCCTTAACCCAGTTTACTTCATGTCTCAATAACCTGAACTGTGGTTAGCAAAATTCTAAATAAGCCTGTGCACGGACAGAGATGCCCATGCTAAACCACGGGCAGTTTAACAGCTCCATTTCACTTTACCTCTTGTGCTGGGTAATTTACCTTTCTTGCAATTTTGTTTTCAGATGGGCCCCACAATCATCTAATTACTTCAGATGACTTGACATTGGTCTCTATAAACAGTTTGCTTCTTTTAGATTCTTTAGGTAGTGTGTTTTAACCTCAGCTATTACTAGGCATTGGCTTTGAATTGCTGTACAAATGTTTTATTGGCCTGTCCTTTGGCTTTTAGATGGATCCCCATTATGAACCAGATGACAATGAGATTCGAACCCTCTATGGGTTGCATCTCATGCAGAAGAGGAACAATGCAGTCATTGACCGGTCACTGTTCAAGAACATTGTTACAAAGAATAAAAATGTAAGTTTCCAAAGGTAAATGACCTGGTGGGATGAACTGGTGTGCTTTCATCAAGGAGGTCAGCACTGTTCTATTTTAAGAGCTCTTAAAATATTTTAATGAAATTTAACTGGCTTTTAGCAAAATGATGCAGCAGACTTTCTGGACCAATATACTTGGGTAGATCAGGGTAGTTTGCCTTTGTTTTGATTCCTTGCATAAATAAGAGGAGCTGGACCTTGCCCTTTATCTCAAACTACCCAAATATTTGTGTTTTCTTATAAATAATAAGCTACTGTGTGTAATTTCTTATGGTGAGGATCCACTGTGATGTCATTCTGACTCACTGGTTACCTCTCCCGTTTGTGTACAGCATGTTGTTTAAACTCTGGCCTTTTCAATATTGCTCATCATTTAGAGCTCACATCATCAGAAAGTTACCCGTTATTTCTTTGTTCTTGTTCAAGAACAGATGTTAATGAGCACGTGATTAGTCATGGGCTCAGAAGCAAGTTCAGACATTGAGGTAATAAAAATTGTTTCAAGAAATTAGTAATGGAAGAGACGTAAAAATAATAGTGTGGGTTTCGGGAGCTATTGTTATTATTGTAGTGTCTTGTGTGTACTTTAGCACACGTTTAGCTTTTCACCAATGAGCATGTCTGCTGACAGCAAATACGGCAGACTTGGCAGGCTCAGGGCCAGGGATAGACTCCTCTTGACCTGGTGAAGTTGAGTCTTATCCTTACTAGCTATGAGATTAGCTGCCAAACCAGGCATTTACAGTGTTTTATTGAACAAAACAGGGTCTTTTCAGTTACTTTCTTTTCCCTCTGCTGGTGTTGGGGGTTTGCAGATCACTAGACATTGCTAGAGGATGGAGTGCTAACCATGGTGTTTTGTTTCAGCTGCCAGAGTCTGCTATCCGAGACCTGATCGTTGCCAGCATTGCTGTCAAATACACCCAGTCCAATTCAGTTTGCTATGCCAAGGACGGGCAGGTAACCAAACCGGGCGGCTCTGTGGAGTGTGGGTTCACAGCCCAGCTGGTCAAAGAGCACTTTTCTTGGGCTTAAATGTGAAAATCATTTCACATACAGAAAGCTACTGGGCTGGTACAGATGGCTCTTGCAGTGACAGAATTCATAAAGCTCTTACCTGCTTCTGCAAGCTTGGCCCCACATGTCATTTCTTTCTAACTACTCTCTCCTTTTATATAGTTTCTTGAGGGCACGTACATATGTTGTAGTCTGTATGTAGCCATAGGAAGTGACAGCAGTTTTCACAGCTGGATCTAACTGTTAAAATAAACTAAGAACTATTTCTACTTTAAATACAAGAAAGAGGGGATGTGCTTTTTTTTTTTTCTTTTTAATTCCTCTTTGGGGCATTAGAAATCTTCTGTTCTCCCTGATTATTTTTTTTCTCTCTACAAGCTTATGATGGATGTTGGGATTTATAGGGGTATTATCAAATGTGTAGTTGAGATATGAATCTTGAATTAAAAAAATCCAAAACCTTTCTTTCCAAGTTGTCGCTAGGTGTTCAGCTTAAATCCTTTATTCAAAAGTTGTGGCAGAGGTATTAAAAATTGTATTTTTGCCCAGCAGCTCATTCTCATAATACTGCTGTTTAGCTGTTTCTCTGCTCTCCATGGTAACTCTTCTATAGGTCTGCATTATTTCTTAAAAAAAACCAAACAGAAGAATAAGACAATGGTTTTTTGATCTTGAGCTTTAGTACATCATAAATCAGCAAAATGGACCAAATGGCATACAGGCTGTACAGGTTCTGACTGTGAGTGAACTGCATTGCTGTCCTTTCTGTGCTGATACTCATCTGCATTTGTCAGACTGTTGTTATAGCCTGGAAACATTGCAGTGCTGTCTTGCTGTGCTTTCTGGGGTCATGTGCTGTATGGTTCCCAAGAACACATCTCTGGAGATCTGGCAGTTTTCTTTTATTCAGTTTTGGGGTTTTGTTGTGTTTGGGTTTTTTTTTCTTGCTTTTAAGTGGTTCTCTGTACTCAAGAGCATTAGTTCTTGCAGCCTCAGAACAAAGGTGTCACTATCTTTGCTCCTTTTCCCTTTTTACAGCAGCAATTTCTCCAGTGCTTTTGTAAGTCTGGACTTACTGTGGTGCTGCAGATGTCTGAAATGCCTGTGGTAATGCATGTGCCATATGGAAGGGAGAAGACACAAGGGGGGGAGTGAAAAGCAGGATGGGCAGGCAGGCATTGAACTAGCTGGGCTTCAGTCACATTTTGCATGTTTGCAGGCGTGTATTTTAATCGAATGTAAATGATGAGAGATCTGTGTACTGCACTAAGAAACAAATGACATTTGTAACAGTAAAGGTCAGCAGCCATGACAATTACTTACTCAAGGAGGTGATGAATTTTGTGTTGGGGTCTTCAGCTGGGAGCTTAATATCTTCCTGAAGAGCCTCCTTACAGCCCAAGTGCAGAAGCAGAAGTGTAGGTAGTGCGGAGGAGCTCAGGTAGGAGCTGCCTTCTGGTGTTAACATCTCTAAAAGCTTCTGGAGGCTGTGAAGTAGTGAGAGTATTGTAAGGTAAAGATGGGGAAAGAAACGAGGTCCCTTAGATTCTTCACGGTGATGCTGTGCAGAATTAACTGCTGGTTCTGACACCTACCATCAGATGTCTACAACAAAATTTGGGTGCAAACCAGAAAACGGTATAAATCAAGAGCCAGGGTTGGAAAGTAACTTCAAGACTGTGACACTTAAAATGCTTTTCCAGGATCTGGCTTATTGTGGGCTCCATAAGCCAGGCCTGGGAAGTCCAGCTTGCTTTTGGTCTCCCAGAGGTTACTTCAGCTTCACAGCACCCTTGCTGCCTAGCAAAACTTGTATGCATCAGCCAGACAGAATGTTTCTGCCAGCTTGGGTTTGAGAGTGGATCGGCCACCCCAGCGAGGGCTGGTTCTAATAAGCTCTAAGCAAGCATGGAGTGGGAGTGAGCGTTGATGGCCTTGAGTGTCACTTAATTTGCAGGAAGCTGGCTGCTGCTAATTGCAATAAACACTTTCCCTTGGTTTCTCTGACTTTCAGCACTACTACAACAGTCTGTAACATGATTTACACTCTCTTTAATGATACCATCATGTGTTAAATTAGCAACTGAACATTATTCTCTTTCTTTATTCTCTTCACAGTAAGATAAAAGGTTGGATAAACTTACCTTGCTGTGTTCCACCAGTGGTGCAGACGTTTCTCTTTGCAGCTGTGAAGTCCTTCAGTTGTTTTTTATCATTCTAAATCTATGTAGCATTTCTGTTTTCACTCATTATGCAGGGTAAATCTGAGTAAATCCAGGCCAATATGGATCATTTTGCAGGGATCCTTTGGGCATTATCCATCTCATCCGGTCTGTGCTTCCAGCTATGGGCTGTGTTTGGCTCCCTTGCAAGCAAAAGTGTTTTGGTCAAGTAGTTCTCAATTTTCACCCAAAATGTTTTTTTTTTATGAAGTGATTTTTCTACTCGCCCTGTATTACTCTCTCACTTCTCACACTTAATAGGCTCTGTTTAAACACTTTTGGATTCTCAGGAGATTAAACTATGAAAGAAAATTAATTTTTGTGTAGAAAACAGAGGGGGAAGGATTCCTTTGTGGAGAATTTTGAGGTTCCAGATGTGTTTTTTGTATGGGAGAAAGCCAACATCTGAGGAAGGGAGAGATGAGATGTGGGAAGAAGAAAAAGAGGGAGGAACACGAAGTGAAAAAGTGGGAGAACAAATATGTGCAGACAGGCCAGTGTGAAGAGAGATTCAGGTACAAGGCTATAGTGTGCCTTAAGCAGAAGCTCAACCTCCTGATTTCTCCTCTTCAGATCAGAGATTCCAGGCTAGTCTGAAGAAATCTTCCCCAGCAGTGTTGCATCAAAACACATTTTTTTCTTAAAAAAAAAAAAGATTTTGCTTTTCCTGGCTTGCCATTTTCTAGCGAAGTGCCTCGTATCAGCACGTTTTTCCCAGGCTGTAGCTGTTAGCTTCCCTGTAGAACAATGTAGCAGAGCAGATGATACTAGACAGCAGCCCAAGTCTTTCATTTGCCTCCTTGGGGGAATAGTCTCCAGCAGCATGTTTTATGGTTCTGGTAAGAGGTGAAGTCACTGTGTCTTGATGAATGAGAAGACAAATGATTCATTCCTTTTGAGGGCAGCCTTTGACTTAGAGCTTTACCATCTGTTTCAGTGTGAGCTGGAAACTCCAAGGCACTGGCCAGAACCGCTAAACCGCAACAGTGTCCCTGGAGCAGTCCCCTGTGTGAACAGTCTGGTGAACAGTTCAGCTGTGGCTTCATAGGAGGAGGAAATTATGGGAGAGACTTGCTTTCCATCATGTCTCCAGTTTGAAATGGCAGGAGCTCTTTGCAAAGCAGGATCCGCAGCTCTTGAGGCCATGGGGAAAAGTTACCAGCTTGAGTTTGACAGCCACAGTGGCTAGTTCTGGCCTTTGTGGGCCAGGCATGATGTCGTGGTAGAGGGACAACAGACAGGCTGGAGCCCAGGAGACCTCAGCACAGTCCCTTGTGCTTGCTGTTTGCAGCTGCAGGCAGATTGTATCTGTGGGGGTTGTTCTACCAGTGTCCAGTAACCAAGCCATCTCCAGCCACATCCAGTTTTCAGTGGCGTCAGCACCTCAGAGTTGCCTTTGTCTCCAGTGCAAGTTTCCACCAGTCCAGATGGGATGCAAGAGCTTGTTTGCCTTGTGCATTGAACGGTGACAGAGGGCTTGCAGAGTTACCTGACCACTAGTCTTCAAAAAGTCTCCTCATATTTTTATCTTGGGGTACATGAAAAAATGCACAGAAGTTGATTGTGTCTGAGAACTCCAAAGAAAGTGGTCTGATAAAAGCAAATGGCAATTGAGCAAATACCATGTTCTCAGAGCAGCTTCTTGAGGAAAAAGCCAACTTTTGGGTTTTGCTTCCATAAGTACTAGGTCTGTTAGATTACCAATTTACAGGATTGGGGATGCAGATATTTTCAGTTTTCCTTGCTAATTACCTGCCCTCTTCCTCTGCCTCAGTGAGGAGCGGCTGATTTCTGGGAGGTCTTTCCTAATGGCTTGGCCAGAACACAGCCCCGATGGTGCTGTGTGTGCAGCAAGGTGTAATTGTGCTTTGTATCTGTGTGCTTCAGGTCATAGGTATCGGAGCTGGCCAGCAGTCCAGGATCCACTGCACGCGTCTGGCTGGTGACAAGGCAAACAACTGGTGGCTCCGGCACCACCCACGTGTGCTCTCCATGAAGTTCAAAGCAGGTGTGAAGAGAGCAGAGATCTCTAATGCCATTGATCAGTATGTCACTGGGACCATTGGTGAGGTAAGAGCTGTCTGAGAGGTTTCCTGGAGAGTCTGGCTTCTGTGACACAAAGTCTTTAGGTAGTGCTTAAGCCTGGCGTGAGTTTTGTGTGTGGGTGTCAGTAATTGAGGATTCCAAATTGGTGGGGGATCAAGTGGCCAGGGCCCAGGGTGGTGACTTCCCCAGGGTCACTTTAGCAGCCTGGTGGCAAAATGTCCTGATTTGTCCCTGTGATGCTGCAGCCATCGCTCTGGGTGCTGGAGCCTGCCCTGCGCTTTGCTGTGGGGTTAGTTCCATCTGCCAGTTCCCCCCAGCAGTAAGGAGGGGTTTAAGCCACAGTGACTGTTCCAGCTCTCGTTGCCCTACTCTTCACACATGGTGCTGTGTGCTTGTGTGGCATCTTGGACATCTCTGGCCTCCCTGTTACAAGCAATAGTGAGGCAAGAAAATAGTATATCCTTTTTAAGTATCGAAAGCTAAGAGCTGGATCGTGGATCTTGTGAATCATCTCTGTGAGCAGTTGCTTGTTTAAGGGAGTAAGAACTGGAGCAGTTGTTGTTTCAGTAGGTGAATCATAAACCAAGCTGCTGTTTGCCATGTGTTAAGTCATCTGCCAGAGCCTGTTTGCGTGTGATGGCATTTATAGAGGCAAACTGCCAAGCAGAGCATCGCAGTTAGAACAGGGGGAGAAGGAATCCCTCAAGCCCTGGGGTGAGCAGGGGAAAGGAAAGGAGTTAAAAGGATGCAAAAAGAGCTGATGCTGGTAACGTGTTCCCAGCACCACCTGGGATTTTAAAGTCTGTGGTAGGAAGCTCCTGGTAGCAGAGCCTGTGCTGTGGGGCTGACCTGGCTCTCTCTGTTCCCACAGCATGAAGACCTGGTGAAATGGCAGGCGATGTTTGAAGAGGTGCCTGCGCAGTTAACGGAAGCGGAGAAGAAGCAGTGGATTGCCAAGCTGACCACTGTCTCCCTCAGCTCTGACGCCTTCTTCCCTTTCAGGGATAATGTCGACAGAGCCAAACGGGTAAGGCCATGTCAGGGTCAGGGTGACCCCAAGGAAATGCCTCTGCAGCCTGGGCTTTTTGTTTTAATTCTGCATGGGGTGTTGAGGAATGTCTCTGCTTAGCACTGCTGGCCAGAAGAGATCATCCTGGAAGGTTGTTTCTCATGGTTTCTGGTCTCACGTGGGTAGTAATTATCCAGATATTGCTCAGTTTTGATTTGGGATAAACAGAGGATTAAAGCTCATTAAACCACTTAAGATTGAGACAAAGCCTTTTGCTTCCAGAGGAACCATTTTCCTCTCATTTCTGAGCCATGGAGAGAGCTGACTGCTTCTATGGGGGGGCTCCCCTGTGAGTGGCTTTGGGTGATGGCAGCCTTTGTTCAACACTTAAGAGTGGTGGGGTGTGGATGAAGGACTGCCAGCTTCTTTTCTGGAGGAATTTTGGTTTTTCCATCCTCTTAATCCTTCCACTTGTCTCTCTCTCTGTTCAGAGTGGAGTACAGTTCATCGCTGCCCCGTCTGGCTCAGCTGCTGATGATGTTGTGATTGAAGCTTGCAACGAGCTGGGGATAACTCTCATTCACACCAATCTTCGCCTGTTTCATCACTGAGTTTGCCGTGGGCTGTGGTGGGCCTTCGTCAGTCACAGTATCACCAGTAGCAGTAACTGGAATATCAGCAGCCTAATTGGGAGGCACCTGCCTTAGCAAGTATCTAATGGGATCTTTCCCTGTGTTAACAAAGTGGAGACAGAAGAAGTTGGCCTTCAACGTAGAAAATAAGTCTCTTTTGCAAATAAACATACGGTTCTTAGCCATGTGGAGCCTTGTGTCATCCAAATTCTGTGTCCTTAGGGAAAAAAGGTTTCTTACTGAGGTAAATTTTATGGTCCAGGCTTTGCTAATTCATTCAAAGGCCTTTGGAATGGTACAAAGGCCTGTCATAGGCCCAACCTCTTAATGAACTGATAAAAATCTAGAGTGTGAACTGAAATGAGCTGCGTTTTTTGGGGGTGTTTGTTTTGTTTTGTTTTTGATTGGTTGGGTTTTGTTTGTTTTGGGGGGGTTTTGGTGGTTTTTTGTTTGGTTTTTTGGGTTTTTTTGAGTCAACAGGTACTTTTCTCCAGGTTCTAATCTATGATCCTTTTCCCCCATGGGGAGAGGGGAGCAGGTCCTTCATGCAAAGTTGGGTGCTCTGAGTCCCGCCCTAGGCTGCAAGGCAGTGGCTGATCACTTTCTCCATGGTAAAACACTCCTCTTTCCTGTCTGTTTGACCTGCTTGTTCTCATACTGGGGAGTTCCATTCACAGTTCATGGGCAGGCATCTGGGAAGCATCTTGGCAGGAGCCACTTCCCCTCTCCACTGTGTGCAATTTGCATCAAGCAGATTTGAACACTGATTAGAAAAACACAGTGAAAATCTGGAGCACAGTGAGATGAATAAAGTAACAGCCCCTACATGTTTCTGTTGGTAATCTCCAAGACCATTTCAAAGGGATTTTTGGGGGGTCCTGTTCTATAAAATATGTTTGTCTTTGGCAAGGAACAGTCTAGTTTTGCAATAACTGCTTCTGTCGCAGCTGTGTTGTCTGCTGGTGCAGTGCAGACAGGCTGCCTCTGTTCCCTTTGCTCAGGCAGCAGCAGGGCTGTATAGGTGGGAGGTGGACCTGAAAGAGGTTGTGCTGCTGGCTCTGCTGCTGGCTTGTCATGACTCTGGGCAAGGATTTGAGTTTTCCCTCGGTTTGATCCAGAACAGAGCAAAGCAAAGATACTTCTGGGGTATAAAAGTCATTTAAGATACTATAATCCACACACTGGTTTTCCTTTAATGCTGTTATTCCATATGCTTCAGGTACATGTGCTCCTCTTGCCCTCCTTGTGATTTAGACACTGGGCACTGCATAGGAATTCTGTGAGCCTGGCTCTGTTCCTGCTCTGGCCTGGAAGGGAGCAGTCTGATCTCTGCAGTGGATTATTTGTTTTCTTTTCTTATCTCTACAGTGGATTGTGTTTTATTCTCTGATCTCCAGTGTATTATGGCCAAGTGGCTGGATTAGGCAGGACAGATTCTGCTTTTTGGGTCCAGATTAAGACACTAATCCAAATAAAAACAGTCCATTGCTTCATGGCTCACATGTTGGCTGTGCTCACCTAAGCCCTGTCTGCCTTCTGTGCTGTTGCTTCCCATGGACTGTCAGTGCTTGGAATCTTCCTGGCTTTTATGATCTTATGCCTTAGAAGTTGAGGTTTGGACTCTTGCACTGTCCTCCTCACATGTCTTTTCTGTTACGCTGTTTTGATCATAGCTGGTACATACCATACTGTGAGGTTCTCTCAGGAATCTGTTAGCCTGTTCTTTACCAGCATCTTCTAAAGTGTCAGCTAAACTAGAGCCTGGTAATAAGCATCTGGCTGCTCCTGTTCTCCTGTATTCCTGTATATCATTTACCCTTTGTTTACTGTCCTTGGTGCACTGTTTAATTTACTGATGGAAGTTAATAGGTAGTGATCTAGGTGAGATGTCTGCATAAGATGCTAGTAAATGTCTGACAAAGGTGGTATCTCTCTAGGGCCTGTCTGCTGCTGTTACTTGTGCTGAGCAACTTGCAATCTTCTATGCACACAACATCTCGCAGCATTTGCAGGGGGATGCTTCTGCCTCCTGCTGTGCCTAGGGTAAGGTTAAAGGATGTACCAGAGTCACACAGGACTGGAGAATTGCAGCTTGGCGTCCCATGTCCCAAGCACGGTGTCCTTGACTACCCTGCCTCCCTTGTCTGCCTGGAGGCTGATGAAAAGCTCTGGTCTTGTTCCAAGTGTGAGGTGACCTCAGAGGAATGCCCTTTTGAGGTGGCTTGTCACCCTGTGGTGACAAATTCAACTAGCCCAAAGCCTTTCCTCTTATAGGAAATGGGTGGTTTGGGAAGCCTGGCACTCAACCAGCTCCTGCTTTGGGCATGGGGGCATGGAGCCATGAGTGGAGGTCTGGAAGCAAGGCTTCAAAGTCAAGTCAGGAGCTGCTGTTTTTAAGATGCAGAGAGATGCCCTATAAGGGGGGTGAAATCCCAATTCCTGGTGGTAGCAAGTCCTAGCTAACAATGGGGTTTAAGAGCTTTGAGCCACCCCAGAGCGCAACAGGCCAGGCAAGCAGTTCTTTGTGAGGAAGGGCTCTGTTGGTCACAGTGGTTCCTTATGAGGTGTGCCAATGACCTGCCAGCAGAACGATTTACTTCTCCCTTTGATATTTGCAGTGACTAAAAGCAAGCACCGAGCTCTGCCACATGTCTGCTTCCCCTAGGAAGGGCATGGCTCTGCTCCCCTCTCTGTGCATGTGTTTTGAAGAGCAGGCTGCTGACAGGCTGTTTTGCACCATCACCATATGATGCCTTGCCCCTGGCAGGTCCTGTGCTGGCAGAACAAGAACAGCTCCCAAAAGCATGGAAGGAAATGGAGGGCAGGGAGGAATCATTCTTGGCCTTTACAGTCAGGAGCAGAGGAAATTTGTCTTTTATTTTCCTTCAGCCACTCTGTTCCTTACTGGAGTAGGGTCCTGACTCTGGTTATTCTTGTACTTTAACCAAAGCCCCGAGTTAGCTCAGATGACACTGTGTGGAGACGTGCCTGGTCTTCTGGAAAAGAACAGCCAAGGACTTAAATGCCGCTGGGCTTGGCATAGCTGTGAGCCCTCTGTTTGGGAGCCTGAGGCCTCCAAAAGCTCTCTGCTACCTGGGGCAGATGCTCCCTTCATCCCTGATGCCCAGGTTGCTAAGGTAACTTGGGTTGGACAACTTCAGTTGATCTTAGTGCTCAAATAGACCACAGGTATACATCAAGTCTGTGTTTTAAGGTCCAGCAGCAGTTCTGTGGCCACTTCATGCACTATAGCCTGGGTGAAGGTTGGGAACTTTCACAGACCTCAATTCCTTTTGTCGCTGAGTATTTCTAAAAGGTAAGATGTGTGCTTGATACTTTAGATTTCAGAGATTTCCGCTGCCTCTGTGCTGTGCTCTGTGAGTGGGTTTTGAAATATAACTGAGAATAAAAGATTTAGCTGCATAACAAACTAGCCAGCACTGCATTAGTTAATGCTAACCAGAAATGGGCAGCAGTGTGAACCCTCCCGCTTTAAGGCACAGACTGCTACAGAGAGCTTAGGGAAATGCACCACTTAAATCATTCATCTTGGAACGCTTACTGTGGGGAGGGAGGTGCTTGATACTGTTAGAAGTGATGGGATGTTGGAGTGAGGAGAGGGGTCACGTCTCCCATTTAGCTGAGAAACTCCTGTGTGTCTGTGCAGCAAGTGACTAAGTAGGGATCTTTTCGTTCCCACCAGTTGCAACCTGTAACCCTCACTTGGGAAAGACAAATTAATAGAGATGTAGTTTATCAAGAAAGCATTCTTCTGTGTCCTTGTCCATGCCATGTGTAGCTCTGTATTTTAGATACTCATTTGGCTCCTGAGCAGTGGTAGGCTAGAACTGATTTCTGCTGCAACCACTGTACTATTTGCAAATGTTTTGGTTGCTCCATAGGTAGCCATTGGTGAAAGCAACTGCCATGGGCCTTTCTCATCTCAAGAAGCCAAATTCTGATTTTCATGCACTATTTATTCAATCCAGAGAAATCCATTGACTTTAGTACAGTGCTTTTGCAGCCAAGAGAGGAACGCAGCCTGAGGAATCATGACAGAACCTTTCACACCCTGTGTTTGCAAAGGCTGTACAGGTTTTGCAGCATAGGCAGCACAAGCTGGAGGGGCTTTCTGCTAACTTTGGTCAATGCAAGCAAGGCAGGCTGGTTGTAAAAAAGGTTTTGAGGAGAGCTTAGTTTCCCTCCCTCCCCACCCCGCAAGGCAGAAGCACAGTAGACTCAAAAGTAGCCTTTGTCTGTAACCTGCTGACATAGACCCCAGGGCTGCCTGTCCCCTCTGATGTGTGAGACTTTCTGTGGGGCTAAGGGGGAGGATTTCTGTGCCCACTGTTGAGCAGTGCCCAAGGGTGTGCTCACCAGCACCTGAAGAACTCCGGTTCTGGCTTTTTTATTTGAATTTCCCACATGGCAAATGAAGATGGAATAGCTGAAAGAAGAGTGTGTCAGCCCCTCTCTACACTCTTCAGCAGGTCACAAGGAAGTTACTCTCCATTGCAGAGGGGGTGGTCTGCCCTGGGGGCAAGGTGTGGAGCTGCTCTATTTGGACCTGGTGGGGAGTCACTGGGTCCCAGTCCAATTAAGCTTTGAACACATCCAGCTTCATGAGTGTGGACAGCCTCACTGATTTTGGCAACTCCAACACTGACAGCACATGTGATTGTAGGTAGTCGAGCCTGATGCTTAAATGAGGACCATCTCTTCCCTCAGCTCATGTCCAAAATGGGGAATATTTTCCTCTCCCTCCCCTCTAGCTATTCCCCCAAAGCAAGCCTCCTGCAGGGTGGCATACATACATACTGAGGGCAGCTCTGTGCTCTACAGGGGCAAGGGATGCAGCTGGAAGCCTTTAATTAACAAACTGCTCCACAGAGAGCCTCTTGAGGTTTAACTTCATGCTTCCTTGAGATGTTTGTTCCATCTTGTTTCAAGGCAATGTTACTCCAGCTCAGAATAATAATCTTCATCCTAGATTCCATGGTAGCAAAGAGAATCACTTAAAGTACATGCCTGGTTTGTAAATCTTTTTATTAAAAGAGTTGTTTTTCTTTTCCACAGTAGTAAAGCTTTGGCACTTACAGTATAAAAATAATCACTGATCATAATTACACCAAATTCCTCTTTGTCAACTGCAGACTAAGTGTCTTCAATACATTTTATTCCCATATAAAAACACTTGAAGGTCAGGGGAACAAAACTGATAAATAACAGTATGAGATATAAAGATACAGCTAGAAAAATACTAGGATCATCAAGAAAGAATTAGGACTGTGCATATTTTAAATATCACAGTGATTGGATTTGCTGTTCCTATCTTATTGCTGGCTGCACGCTTATGTGAAAGCAGAAGTGTTTGGTGGACTTTCCTATCGCTAAACATCAGTAATACTGTACTCAAATGGCCTTTGCATAGTACAGGAACCTTGAATTTCTACACCCTCCCTCCCCCCCTAATGTTTTGATTCTCCCACCAATTTGTGATTTAGTGTCTCCTCCCACCCACCCCCCTCTTTTTTTTTTCCTTTAAATTTGAAAATACTGACTGGTATTCAACACTCTGAACAAAAACAAGACAAATGGCTATCAATCGTGAGAAAAGTCTGAAACACTCCAAGAGTGGCGCTTGGAGAAGCTGTGAGTTGAGCTTAAGCTGGGAGAACGGCTCCCAAGCAGAGGGCCATTCTCCAAAGCTGCGGTTTGCTAGCATCACTCCAGTTTGGATGGTAACCGTGGCCGATAGGTTAGTTATACTTTGGTTTGTCTGTTGCCATTGCCGCAAGAAGTCTTGCTGGATGTTACTTTCCCCGTGGATGATGTGTGTCTGCCTGTACATCTAGGGGCATGAAACACTCAATGGGGCAGTTGACGTTCTGTCAGGAGGGAAGGAAATCAGTTAACGCTCTGTCCTGTGAGGACAGACACCACTGTGGTGTGGTTTGGGCTGAGAACCACTGCCACGCCGTGCAGCCGTTCAGGATTCTCAGCACAAAGCACACAGCTGAGTTACAGCAGCAAGTGAAGAGCAACACATGGCTACATGCACTACCACCTCAGCCAGAGCATGCTGGGAACCCAGGAGTCCCACTGACATGACTGCGGCACCGAGCACCAGGTGTGGAAGTGTGAGCTTTAGCGTACGTTGTGTGCTGTGCAGAATGGGGGGGTGCTGGATAAGCAGCTGTCATGCACTTCTGACCAAGCAGGAAGCTACACACTGTTCTTAGCCCTCAAGCCCTGTACAGACCCCATGTATCTGCCCCATAGCCCAGAGAAGGGAAGAGTACTCACAGTGTTTGTGGCCTGGTGGTATCTCTGTGTGTAGGTATGGCCAGCAGAGCCTTCGGGGGCCACCTCCACGCTGGGTCTGCGGCAGTTGTCGCAACGCCAGCCCTGGAGAAACAGAACACACAGGCACCAGTCAGACCATGCTTATGCACATGGCCAAAGAGCTGCCAGCATTGATACGTGTGGGCACAGCTCCACCACCACCAGCAAGGTTGCTCCCATGTTATAACACACAGAGCCCCGTGCAAGCACTTAAGCTCTCCTACTGATTATTTTTCTTCTTATATGGGTCAAGTGCTGGCTCCTGCACTTGGGTCACAACAACCCTCTGCAATGTTCCCTAACTTAGGGAAGAGTGTCTGAGAAGTGCCCAGCAGGAAAGGACCTGCGGGGTCGATTAGCAGCTGGCTGAAGATGAGACAGTGTGCACCCAGGTGGCCAAGAAGGCCACCAGCATCCTGGCTTGTATCAGCATTAGTGTGGCCAGCTGGACTAGGGCTGGGATCGTCCCCCTGGACTGGGCACTGGGGAGGCAGCACCTTGAATCCTGCGTTGAGTTTTGTGCCCCTCACTCCAAGAAAGACATTGAGGGGCTGCAGCATATCCAGAGAAGAGCTATGAAGCTGGGGAAGGGTCTAGAGCACAAGTCTGTTGAGGAGCAACTGAGGGACCTGGGGTTGTTCAGCCTGGACAAAAGGCAGTTCAGGGGAGACCTCCTCACTCTCAACAACAAGGTCAGTCTATTCTCCCAGAGAACAAGCTATAGGACAAGAGGAAACAGCCTCAGGTTGCACCAATAGAGGTTTAGGTTGGACATACAAAAAATTTCTTCCCTGCAAGGGTTGTCAACACCTGGTCCAGGCTGCCCAAGGCAGTGGAGTCCTCATCCTTGGAGAGGTTTCAAAGTCTTTGAGATGTGGTGCTGAGGGACACAGTTTAGTGGTGACCTGGCAGTGCTGGGTTAACAGTTGGACTTCATGATCTTAAAGTTCTCTTCCAACCAAAACCATTCTGTGATTCTATAATGCTGTTTAGGCCAGGCACTAGCCACCATCTGACCTGAAACCCAGCAGTCTTAAAATCAAACTCCAGCACAGTTTCCTCCCTTCAATCCTTGCATTCACACACCAAGTCCCTCCTGCTTACCTGCTGTCCTCCATAGCAAGTGCAGGAGCAGATGGCCCCAAAGTACTCTTTCTGCCACTGCTCTCCAACTTGGTACATCTTCCCATCATCATAGCATGTGGTCTCATCTGTGGAGGAACAGGCAGAACTCAGTTTTATGGCCTGTGCTCAGATTTGAGCATTTTCAGAGCAGCCAGGTGACCAGAAGAGAAGCCTCTGGCTAGCTTGCTCTCCCTGTTTGACTGAAGGCTCACTGCCTGGCAGGGGCAACATCAGTCATTTTTATAGCTCTCCAGCTTTCAGTAGAACACAGGGGTATTTGCCTGACAAGAGCAATGCAGTTTAATTCATAGTGTGAAGTCTGGAGGATCTTCAGGCAACAGGCCCTACAGAAAAGTCCTGCGTTACTGATTAGGGTTATCTACACCACCTAGCGCAGTGACACGTCCCTCTCGTGTGGTTCCAGGGCCAAAAGGCAGACAGAGGCTGAGTGTGCTGCGACCTTAGCTAAGAAAAGAGGGGGGGTTATCTTTTCAAGCTTGGGAATGCGAGTTCTATGCCTCTGGCTCTTGTGAGAACAGATTCAATCTGTCGCCAATTCAGCCCCCAAAGAGTGAATCAGACATGCCGATACTCTGCCTGCCCCCACAGCAAGACCAGAAGTTAATGGGAACAGCCCTGAGATGCTGAAATTTCCTGAATGGGAGCTCCACTAAATTAATATCAGAAGGAGACTTACGAGGTTCACATTTGAATTCTCCTTTTCCATTCCCAAGGCAGGTGCAGCTCATCATCTGGCCGTTCTCCCCTTGCCGGTCCCACTTTTCCCCGATCTTGTAGTTTACGCCATTATCATGGCACCACTCTGGAGAAAGAAGAGGAACAAAAGAAGCAGGAATTATTCCCCATGCTGCAGTGATACAGAAGGAGAACACCTTAGTGGTGTCTCAGAAACCAGCATGGAGTGGGTGGGAGAATCTTTTCAGCTCATTTAAGTCTCAAGGATGAACTAGGTTCAGGTCCTGCAGCTTGTAACTTCTGATGGCTGTTAGAGCCTGGGGACATGGCTAGAGGCTCTTAGGGAAAGAGTAACAAGAGATGAAACAAGAGGAAACTGGCTCAGGTTGTGCCAGGGGAAGTTTAGGTTGGACATGAGGAACAATTTCTTTCCTGCAAGGGTTGTCAACACCAGGCCCAGGCTGCCCAGGGCAGTGGTGGAGTCCCCATCCCTGGAGGAGTTTCAAAGCCATGGAGATGTGGTGCTGAGGGACATGGTTTAGTAGTGACCTGGCAGTGCTGGGTTAACAACTGTACTTGATAATCTTAAAGGTGTCTTCCAACCAAAACGATTCTATGTGACAAGGAGCGGGGAGGGAGAGAGGAGAGTTGGCTAAGAGATGAGGCAGAGAAGTGAATGAGAATTTAATAGCAATGGGGCAGGAAGGCAGTGAAAAAAAATATTTTAAATGCTCTTTTTTTGAGCAAATACTAAGTAAAACTGTATCACAGACTGCAAAACACGCATGCATCACACGATGAAATACAAATGTTAATCCTGTGAAAGAAGTGCCTGCAGCCACTCCTCCGAGTCTGTACAAACTGCAGAAATACCCTCTTTGCTCAGCTTACTCCAGACTTAGATAGTTGGATATATGTTGTGTCAAACCACTCCATCACAGATTTCTGTTCCATTCCCTTCCATTAAGTCTGGTACTCTCCTATGTAAACCACAGCCCTGAAAAGAATAAAGCTTGATGCCCTGGCAGAGGTGGCATCTGCTTTACAGAGCTTCAAAGGCCAGCTGACAAAATCAGAAAACTGTTTCTGCCGGATGCTTTGTGCAATGCAAAGCAGACTCAGTACTTGTTGCAATACCCGACGAAATCCACGCAAGTTGTGTCTGACCAGTGCCATGATGTAGATAACGAAGAGATGAAAATTTAACCATAATTATTACTCAAAGCTGTCTTAAATGGCTACTCAGATATGGCCACTTAAATGTCTTGCCTGTCTCACTTTGACACCTGGTAAGGGTAGGGAAAATATAACAAACATTTCACTTTGGTGAAAAAATCATCACGTATCAATACATATCAATCGCTGCTGATGCAATGATCACTGGCATGGCAATACTGGGTAAGCTGCACAGTTCAGAGGCAACCAAAGTTCTCCATCATTTCTCATGATGCAAAATGCTGCTTTGGTTTAAAAACCTCTCTTAAGAGCTTGCATTCATCTGTGTCATGTTTGGATCAGGCTGGCTCTGTCAAACATGCCGTTAGTGCTCAGGGAGCTGGGGGACAGGGATGGCCAAAAGCAAACTACTCACTAGAGGAATCGCATCGGAAATGACCACTGCCAAAGCCTAAGCACTGGCACCAGAGCTTAAAGCCAGTTTCAGACAGCCGCTCCCATTCCTCGCCAATGGAGTAGAAGGAGCCAGTGTAAGTATCAAAGCAGGTGTCATCAGCTGGCTGGTTTAGTCCTTCAGACACTGGAACAAAAAAGAGAAGAAACAGGGATCACACACAGCAATAGCAATGAGTGAAAGACAGAATGATTTTCACTGAACACAGGCTTTCCCCCCCCCTCCTTTACAATATCCTGGCAGTAAGGGAGATACCCATAGGCATATACTTGATGGTTCTGTCAGCAGTCCAGACTCCCTGTGATGTATTTTCCATTTGCATGTGTCAGAGAAGCTGTATGATAAAAAAAACCTGACATGAAGGCTATTTCCATTTTGATTTGCCAAGTTTCAAGTAAGTGTGAGTTTTTGCATTTGCTGCTGGAGAACAACAACCTGACTTAGCCTGTTTTTAAAAGAAAAGTGCTGTGAGATGCTGGGCAACAGCAGGAGGTTGGTAACTGCGTGTACACTTTTTTGGGGCACTTTAGACTCTAGCTCATGGCAGGGGGCTGGGAGGAGACCAGACCATGTGTTGGACAGATCGATTTCCCACCTTAGGTGTGTGCCTTGACAGGAAAGCGGGTGTTTTACAACCACCAGTGTAATGTGTGATGATCAGGGTCAAGAGTTAATGCTCTTTGTTCAGTTGGTGACAGAAATAAAGCAATTGGGGTGCTGGAAGGGGAGCAACAGCCTTATTGACCAGGGAGGCCAGGGCAAGTAGGAGGCTACATGGACAGGCTTAACAGACAGACAAAATAAATCCTTAACTCTTCATTTCCTCTTCTTTTTGATCTCAATACACACACAGAAGACAGAGGGAGAGAGAGTTGTTGACCAACCCCCCATGCTAATAAAAGCAAAGCTCAGGTCCCACAGGCTGTGTGTGGGCTCTGGGCTTTCCAGAGGTGGCAAGTGTCATCCTGGCCCACAAATACTTGCAGATGGTCATGTGGCTTCTAAATGCTGCCCATTTGTGTTTAATTGGCATCTCTGCAGGCAGCCTGTCCTGCTGCCAGACCTTCAGGATGCTCCAGTGGTGCTGCTGGATAACCAACACAGCAGTGGCAAATCACTGACAGAGCAGTTAGGCTGGCCACCAGCACCTTCCCATAAACATGGTGTGTGATTGTGATAGCAGATCTTTGCTGCTGGGCAGGAATCTGAGACACCAGCATGATCAACTTCCTTTGAGAGCAGCTAATACCAGATCTCTTGGGCAATGACCTTAGACAAGTGTATGGAGCTTCAAAGCACATTCTTCATGATTAGACAACAGATCATAACAGCTCCAATCACAGAGCCAGAATGTCAGTTATGCCAAACCAGTGGACTTCACAAATCACTTGTCCCAGTGCCATGGTATGAGCTCTCCTTGTCAGAAGTTTCCCCTCTGGACTACTCTCAAGCCTGGGCACCAGGTACATTGCCTTGAGTAAGGAACATGAAGCAAGGACAGCACAGGTTCACCTAGTAAAGCTTTTACTTACCAGTATTGCCAACAGTGACCACCTCCTCCAGCACCTTTTGTCTTCGGTGATCTTTCAGGGCTTCTACTATAATGTTGTAGGTGGCCCCTCTTGTAAGACCAGTGAGTGTAGCACTGGAGGAAGTGCCAGGAACCCTGAACTGCAACAAGAAGGCCATGCCAAGTTACCGGAAAGGGAACAGTCAGTACTCCTGAGGTGTCACCCCACTCATAGAAAAGAAATTTTGGATGACTTCTAAGCTCTACACCATGATAGAGCCAGCCCACTCCCCTGAGATAATCTGAGAACTTCAAACAATTTAAACAAGTTAAACTTGACAACTCTGGACTGTGATTCATGAGGGATGTGTTATTGCTGCCATTCAGGGCAACAGAAACCAAGGGAGACAAAGGACTAAGGAGTCTGTGACCTGGAGAAGCAGCATCTGCCTTTGAAACTCCCAATTGCTTCCCTGACTGCCCCCTTCCCTGGTGACATGTTGCTACTGACAGCATTTCAAGGGTTGTTTTAGCAGTTTTATCCTGTAGCCTTCTCCATGAAGGGGAGAGGAAGCCATTTACTCTGCTCTCCCCTACATGTTAAGATGACTCTTAAAGCCAACTCCAACTGTCTCTCCATTAACACAGCAAAGGGACTGGACTTCCAGGAGACCTCTACTGTCACCTGTGAGGCTACCACTGTTGCTGTTCTGGGACACTTCAGTTACCTGCAGAGTATCTTCATCCTGACTGACTGGCTGACATGAGATGATGTATTCAGAACTCTCCAGCAATGGTCTCCAAGAGATGGTTGTCTGAGAAAGAGCTTCTTGACCTGCGGTGTCGTTGCGCCTGGGCACGCGGGAGTGTGGGTATGAAGGTTCAACGATGATAGGCACCTGGTACCCAGGGATTTCTATAGCTTCATCTACATTTGGTGGTTGCCGTCTTGACCCCGGACGAAGGGGAGTTGCTGTAGTGGGTACAGGCCGTCTGAAGCCATGCTCCTCTAAGACAACTTGTTGACCCTGGTGTCCTACTGTCTGCGGGTGCCCAGAGGTGCCTGGAAGTTGGATACCGTTTCCATTGTCATACCTATTGTTTGTGAGGTAATGGGTCCCGTCGTCAATGGAAGGTACATCAAGAATATCAGGTTGGTTGGGGTGCGGTCTGGTAATCAACGTGGGAAGGTCATCTAGCCAGAGAAAGGTTAAAAGCCGTAAAGCAAAGCAAGGCAAATTAACAATGGCATATTAAACAGAGTGAGGCTGCACACCATCCCAAGCATCAAGGATTAGCCTTCATCCCAAGATACAACACACTTTTTATGACCTCATTGTGATTGTGAAAGTAATTTATATGTCTGTATATTTATATCATATAAATATACATATATCTTTAACAAATGGGTGTAAGAAGTGTGTTGGTATGAAAAAATTTTCATACAGCTGAAGAAGTTTTGAACACCGCAACCCAAAGAAGCTACCACTGCTCAAATTGAGAAGAAATGATTACAAGAGATATTCACAGGTTATCAGTTTAAGGAAAAAAAATCAAAAAATCACTGGAGTGCAGTAAGAAACTGGGTCCTTGATCCCATTTGGATTTACAGCTGATAATTTGCTTGCTACAGGTATCTCAGTCTCGCACTGTGGAGGGTGTAAAATAAGAGAAATGCAAGAAGTAACAAATGAATCGATTCTGCAATTGATGTCATGTGCTAGACAGAAAAATGAGGGTTAATCCTAATTTACTTATCAGTTAGGTACCCGGACAAGAATCAAGCATCAAGCATGTTGTTCTGTTCTCAGTGTCCAAAACCAGCTAAATAGGTTTAATATAACCTCAGAATCTCACCTCCTGCATCCTAGAAAAAAACCTCCTTACAAAGCCTATTTGACGCAGGGTATTTTAAATAACATTATTATTTCAGTCTTGAGATTGTATTCCCCAAGTGGAAGAAGTCATCTCCTGTTGGCACGCAACAGTCCCAAGCTTTGTTTTACCTGTCCTTTTTCTGCCAACTAATGGTTCACTCTTCTGATTGTTCTTCACAGCAATGATGTAGATGATGTATTCAGTTCCTGGTTCCAAACCTAGAAAGGGAAGAAGGACACAAAGCAATCAAACTTACGGGTTGCTTTTCTGTTATGATTCCATGTGGCATCTAAGGCAGAGCGAGAGGTGGGTATGGCTATAGTACTGTTATGTGCCTTTTGGATCTGAGGTTTTCAGGATGGTACAAAGGCCAGCATCCTGCTCCTTAGAGCAAGCTGGAAATCTGAACGCGTCGCCTTGGCTCATGGGCACCGCAGACACACAACATAATGAATCTTCGGAATGTGACTGATGAGGTGCCAGAGCCACAGGCTTTTTTTCCTGAATGGATAACAGTCATGGGGGCCATGGAAATCAACAGTTATGGACTGTTCAAATCTGATGGTTGATCTGCTCTGAGAAGTGTATTGTGTTTGTAGGACAGGTGTGCTTATAGAACCACTCTCTGTCATTAAAGGAACAGAACTCTGCCTTTCTCTTAGCAGATCATCAACACGTTTTATAATCAGGCCTTCCCCTCCTCTCTTTAAGTGTTTCAGGTGAAGGACTCCCAGACAAAACAGAGACAGGTACCAGTAATAGTAGCCTCAGTGGTGCCAGGCCGAGGGCGAGGCAGAACCTCCTTGGCTGGTGAGCCAGGTTTCTCATATCTGATGATGTAGCCTGTGATCTTGGCTCGTGGAGGCTGCCAGGTAGCCAGGAGTGAGTTGCTTGTGGTTGTAAGGAAGCGCAGGTTAGAAGGAGCATCAATGGCTAGGTGAAAATAAAAGGAAACAAGTCAAATGCAGTACAGACAAGTATATTCTTTACCCGACCTGCACCTACTAACACCCTTCTCAAACTCAGGATTACTACCCACTGCTATAAGTCATAAGTATTATAAGTCATATATAGACAGCTTCTGCCTGCCCATATGTAATTACTATGCGTTCGCATCAGTAGTAAAGTCAGACAAGACCATTACCAGTGGAGGCATCAATCACTACTGGGGAGCTGCGTGCATTCTCGTTCAGAGTGTAAAGGTAAATCTTGTAGTCATTGCCAGGTTGCAAGCCTAAAATGAAGTTGAAACACAAATGTTAGGTAATCAAGGAAGCCATCTAAAAGGGGCATCAGAATGTCTTTCAACAACAAGTTCTTGGAGACTAGTCTTTGACTCAGGTATTTTTCCCCACCTTTTGTTAAAATCATAGAACCGTTTGGGTTGGAAGGGACCTTTCAAGCTCATCTAGACCAACCCCCCTGCAGGGAGCAGGGACATCTGCAACTAGAGCAGGTTGCTCAGAGACCCATCCAGCCTCACCTGGAATGTTTCCAGGGATGGGGCATCAATCACCTCTCTGGGCAACCCAGGTGAAGGTCTCACCACCCTCAGCGTAAAAAATTTCATCCTTCTCTCTAATGTATATCTCCTTTTAGTTTAAGACCATCACCCCATGTCCTCTTGCATCAGGCCCTGCTAAAAAATCTGTCCCCATCTTTCATACAGGCCCCTTTTAAGTACTGAAAGGCCAGAAGGTCTCCTGGGAGCCTTCTCTTCTCCAGGCTGAACAACCCCAAGTCTCTTAGCCTGTCCTCACAGCAGAGGGGTTCCAGCCCTCCATTTTAGTGGCCTCCTCTGGCCCTGTTCCAATAGGTACATGTCTTTCCTTGCTGAGGATGTTTCTGTAGTGTTTCTCATCAAGGAAATTGCATTACAGAACAAGAACTCAGTGATCCTTCTGATAGGACCCCTGGAAGCTCCTGCACTTGCAGAAGCACCCCACTTACCAGTGATAGTGTAAGTCCTAACATCAGGACTGATGGTCCTTTGAATGGGGTTCTGGCCACTTGCTGGGATGGCATCAACTTGGAAACCAGTAATGGTCTCAGTCTTGGTTCTCCAGTTAATGGTGATGGTTGTCTCAGTGGCATCTGTCACACGGGCCCTGCGAGGGGGACTGACATCTGCAGCAAAAGGGAAAGGTCTCCTGTCAGTACAGCAGCGACCGTGAATCTTACCAGCTGACTAAGGTCTCAGTTTCTGCACCCAGCACAGTACCAATTGATTGTCTGTGGAGGATCACTACTTACTTTCAAGAGTGGTGACCACCCCCTGGGCTGGTCGGCTGGTCAGAGAGTCCTTCAGGGCATAGACACTCACTTCATACTTGGTTGCTACCTAGAAGGGACAAAGTTATTCCATGTTATGAGAAGGACCTGGCACAGTGGGATATACACCATTCAGTGTTTGATGGAGCCATGTTTCTTGGTCACCAGTTACTGAAGTATGAAACCTTAAAATTACTCAAATCAGTGAAAGATTGATAGGATAATTCAAGTTATTTCCATCTGTAATAAAAGAGTAGACATGGACCCTGCTAAACAGTGCTGTTGATAATACTAGTAGCGCGCCTGTGCACACCCAGGAGAAGAGGAAATCCTGGAAGAAACTTATTTGTCATCCCTCAATTTAGAATCTGTCCTTCAAAACTGATTCTTGAAGAACATCCTAATTCACATCCTGTTTTTCCTGGGGTTAATGGATGCCATTTGCTGTAAGGTGCTCTTGCTGGGAAGAAAAGGGAACAGTGAAAGTTATAGCGTGGTCTGTCATCCTTGACTGCATCAGATCAGGAGTCCACTTAGATTAGAATGTTTTTTAAGGCTCCTTTCTGAAAATGATTCATAAAACTCCTTAAAAACAGATCAGTAGCTTTTTAAGATAGCAGAAACCATAAAAGCAGTGATTTTCAGCCTTTTCAGTTCAGGAACTCCGGAGATGTTTCCAGTGGAGAAGATGGCTATATAGCACATTTAAGCCTACTCACTAGAGACTTGCATTTTTTACTTACATTTTGCAGACGTCTTAAAAATAGGCGAAAGACTGCCAGAGCTCCATATCACAGCTTGAAAACCCCAGCATTAGGTCACTTTATCTGACCTCTTTTGTGAAAGATGAGTGAAAGCATTTTACTGGGTTACTGCTGATTGGGAACCTGATAATTTGCATTTGATTAAGGCATCCAGTTTCTCTGTGCCCAATGAGGCAGGGAAAAGAACGCAGATTCAGCAGGGCCATGCCTTGCCTTTTAAAAGCTCTGATAAGGAGCAGTTACAGCTGACGGCTAATCAGACTTCAAACAGAGGCAGTCCCTCAGGAGCTGCAATGATCTACTCCAACTGAGGTTCCTGACCCGGGAATTTGAAATCGCTCTAAGTTCTCCTAACATCTCTCTCCCACAACACAAAGAAAAGAGTTACCATTAATCCAGACACAACAGCAGATGTACTGTCCGGAGAAAGGTTGATTTCTTTCATAGGACCCGTCTTTTCTTTGGGATTCACTCTGACTCTGTAGCCAGTAAGGCGAACATTTGGTGCATTCCAGTTGATGGTAAGACTGGTGGGAGTTACCTGAGTGAACTTCAGGTTTGTAGGAGGTGGAATTGCTGCAAAAATCCGGATTGGCACACGGTTAGTTTAAAGACAACAAACTTTGCTAAAACAATATCCTCTCCTGAACATGAGATGGGTTTAGGCCTGAAACACATGGGAAGGAAAGTGGTGAGCCTTCTGCAAACACAGGCATAAAGCACCGTGGAAGGAGACAAGGTGTTCAGGAGGAGATTCTCACATTTACAGTAACACTTGTCAGCAGAAATAAGGAGAGCTCAATGTTTCCACCCTGAAATTAGATGAGTAACACTAGCTGGATACAAGGTGAAGGCTCTGAGAGGTGCTTACATCTAGGCCAGTCTAATTCTTCTGCCTGTCTCTGCTTTTCATCACAGGACTAATAGTTTAGTCCTGCTTCCCTTGCCCGTCTCTATTCCTTTCTAAAATACGATAGATGATTTATAAAAGTAAGTAGGAGGCAGGCTCAGGAATTGCAAAGAGGATATAAAAATACTGCAAATGCAGAGGGAAAGCATTTTACAGCCACTTACACAAGTGTAAATTACTACACAGAGAGCAAGGCAATGGAAAAGCAGAGCTGTGGTGGCCATAAGGCTCATCACGCAAGAGTCTGTTCATGAATTAACACATCTGATCTCTTTAAAAATGTTTGCCTAAAAAAAGGAAGCATCCATTGAAACATTTTCTGGCCTTACTGTCGGTAATCCTTGTGCTGTAAACATGGGGAAAATATACCTTACCATAATGCCCACTATTAGCATGTTGCTGTGAAGGTTTCTAATTTTATAGAGTGAAAATACAAGATAATTCTCCCTTGTTGCTTTGCTTGGAGCTCAGTCCAAAGCCCATGAGAGTCAATGGGAAGTCTTGAATGACTTCAAATATGCTCTTGAACAGCCCACAAAGGGTAAACCACATAGTGGATTTTAAAAATGACTCTATTTGCATTTCTGGCAGGTAGTCAGACAGACATTTCCATCATTACAGCACTTCTGTTTAGTATAGCAACCTGTACACTGGGAACCACCATCTTTGTTATAGCTCTGGAATTACAGTATCAACTTTTCATCCACAAATGAACATGAGACCTTTATTACAAAGCTGCTACCTTTGTAATGGAGACCCAGCTGGTAATGCTGGAAGCTTTGCAATGGATTCCACGTTGCTGGAAGTAATTCTACCTCAAGCAATTAGCTTCTTTTTTCACAAAGGTATTTTTAAAAGTATTCTACATGGAGCTGGATCAGACTGGCACATAAGGGACTTTCCTGAATGGAGCACATCCTCTTCTTGTGGCAGTGACGTGTGAACAGGGTGTGGGCATGCACACAGGCTATAGTCCTTAGGGTAGTGCCAGTGAAGGATCTAGAGGCTCTGTGAGACCTGAGGGTTAAACAATCTCCCAACCCCTCACGCTGATCTTTTGCCCCATCCAACAGCAAGGACCCTGAAGGGCAGAAGTTGCCCTAATCTCTACGTTGTTGGTAACTGCCTCTGCTTTCAGGTGCCCCACATCCTAAAGACAAGACAAGAGTGTTGTGAGAGGGTGGTTTACCATGAATTAGGCTCCACAATTAGAGACCAGACACTACTGATCCACTTGAGGACAGAGAGAAGACTATAAGGCAGTATCCCTCCTTTCTCTAGAATCCACTTCTTCCATCTTGGCAACTCCTTGTCTTCCCTAACGTGTGCAGGCTGACTCTATTGGCAGCCAGCTCTCCAGCGCCAACAGAGCCATCTCTTAAGAGCAATCACATCCCCCTGGCTGCCCCTGGGGCTTCCCCGGCCCAGAGCACCAGTGCATGGAAGCACTCTTTACCCGACAGGGCAGAAGCCACTGCTGCCATGGCCTGCTGGGTGGTGTAGTTAAATGTGTACCTGTGGACTGGGTCCCAGTGAGGGGCAGGCTCTCCATGTCATCGTATATGGCAACGATATTGATAGTGTACTCAGAACCTGGCCTGAGGTCATGCAGCTCAGCAGTGTCTTCTTCGCCACCTGGGGCCGGCAATAGCTCATGGATTCCATCCTCAGGGCTTGAGTAGGTCACCCTGTACCTGGTGACTTGCCCCTGAGGGCTTTCCCAAGCAATTTTGATGGAATCAACATCCACCTCAGTGAATGTTAGTCCTTTAGGGCGGTCAATGTCTGTTAGGCAAATTAACGGTAAGAGGTTATGTGATAAAAAGCAGGTTGTGGGTGAGGAAAATAAAAAGCATTTCTATTACATGCAAAGCAGTTTTCGGTTTTGCGCGGGAGAGGGGGTACTTGATTCTCCTCTGTGCTGCACCTTGCACACATGCTTACACCCAGGCAGAGTAAGGCTGGGAGCTGGGCGGTGCCAGACAGCAGGAAGGCAATAGTGGCCTTCTTGAGACCAACAGGACTTGCATGACCACCTTCAAAGCAGCCAGGACACCAATCCTTACCTATACTGGAGTCCACTTGACACTGAAACCCCCTTTGCACAACTCCAGTAGCATTAAGGTACTTTTAAGTAGTCAACAGAAAAAAAAGAAATGGGAATTTTAAGACCCAGTTCTAGGATCAGAGCCAGTAACTGGTTCCTAGTGCTAAAGGCAGCCAGACAACCCAACTCACTACGTTCAGGTTCATGCTGCATTTGCTTTTCACTTTTGTAAGCTGCTGCACGAAGTGTCAGTCCAAGGAGAATCAGTCCCGCTATTTTCTTTCTTAAATTAATATCCAATTAACACACTTAACAAGAAAGCAAATTACTCAGTATATTATATTTTTAAATCAGTTAGAAACAAACTTTTCAGCTTTGCATTGAGTGTGCAGGGAATGACTACAGGTGCAACTGGGCGACAGGCACACTTCCCAATTTGACCAGTTCATCACCTAGCGAGGTGGGAGTTCAGTGCTAGAAAGCAAGGCGAGTATTGCTCCACAGAAGTCTAGTGTGGCTACCACAGAGCTATACCCGTTTGTTACACAAAATGGGACAATCTGGCCTATCTTTTTTATATTGCATCCAAATGATGCTCTTCTGTAAGATTTCAAGGTTGGTTTTTTTTATTTGCCAGGTTATATTAGTCCTTAATCTTCTACATTTTCTAGTTGGCAAAGGTGATTTTTTTTTTTTTTGTCCAGGAATTTGTTGGCTTTAAATTTGATGTGGACTCTTTTTCCATCTCTGTAAAGCTTCAGAGAAGCTCCTGTTGCCTTTAGGAAAATTCTGTATTTGGGGCTGAGCTGTGGTTTGGAACACAAGCCTGAGCAACGGAATAACGTATGTGCAAATCCAAATCCCTACCCCAGAGGTGTCCCTGAAAAAAGGGATCAGAGATATCCCTCTGAGATACAGGTTCCCTCCTGCTATCTCTGTCCAGAGCAGTACTGCTGGTTTGAGCTGTCCTTTCTTTTGCAGTGCTTCATCACCACTTCTTGATAGAACTCACGTTGTTTCCTCTACTCCCCTGCACCGGGCAAGTGCTCCCAAGACCAGTCCAGTCACTTCACAGAAATCACCTTTGCCACCTAGCTCCAGAAAGGAGATCTTTACACATTTTTTCCACTGATTGGCTGAAGGCAAACAAAACCCCAGATTTTTTTTGTGGCTTTAGTGAAAGAAAATGAGAAGCGCAGCATTTTGAGGAGCTGGGGAATTGCATCTTGCCAGTGTTTGAGGGAGAGGGCCTGCATTTTCTGCCAGCATCTGCAATTTAGGTGCACGGTACGTATCACAGGGCAGACCAACTTGCTTTCTCCTAGAGACAAGACACCTGCCGCTTGCTTTCGCTGGGGCCATGGTGCTGCATGGTAGATTCAGACATTCAGTAGATAACATTTGGTTTGTTACCGTGTGGCGAAATACGTACTGGTGACAGCTGTTTCAACCAAGGGGAGGCTCTCTCCATTCTGATTCTGAGCGTAGACACTGACCATATACTCAACTGTGGGCTGCAGACCTTCAATAGTGACTTGCGTTTGATCTGGCAGGAAAGAACAACATTAGCCCACCTGCAGCTGCACAAAACTGCAGAGAACTGGCCTCTAAGTAGCCTTGATTGAAGGGCCTGCGTAAGCCATACCATGAATAATCATCATTAATTGAAACAGGTTTGACATACCAAGTGTCCCTTTTGCTTGCACTATGCTTCTCTAACAATGCATAAGACACCTGTCATTCGTACCTACCCAAAAGTCTTGCAGCTAAAAGGGCAAGTTAGCGTAGTGGAAAAAAGTAAAGCTAGAGGAGACCAACACTCACCGCTTTCTGGGATAAGACTGACCATTATCCCTCCGGTATCACAAGCATCCCCGAGTGCTAACCTCTGAAGATCCCACAAAACACAGTGTTCCTGCAGATAACCTGAGAGTGCACTGGGCATGCTCTACAGTAACAAGGTCAAGCCTGTAGCATGTGTGACTGAGTCCATGCTGTGACCAAGGGTCACCTTATGCGACCTCCAGAAGGATTTCAGAGGAAGCTTTGCTGGATACTAGAAAAATCCAATGGCATGTCTTTGAAACCTAGGTGCCTTTCAGGGGCACTGAGGTTGCCAAAACCAAACCTTTGCAATACAGTGGCATCAAAGAAATCTGAGGCTTTCAGGACAAAAATTTGCCCTAGCTTCTCCTGGATGAGACCCAACTGAGGTCAGCAAGATGGGGATGGGGGGAGAAAAAATACAAGCAGGAGAAAACTTGCCTTCAAGCATATGCCTAGTGTGTGGTAGAGTTGATTCTAGTGGTCACGTCTTGTATTCTTTACAGGTCTGGTGAAGGATGTCATGCACTCTTACCTGCAGGGACGTTTTTAGTCTTTGTGGGCCCATGTCCTTTCTTGGGGACAGCTGTCACCCGATACCCTGTGACGGGGGATGTTGAAGGAAGCCATCTGATGCTGATACTGTTGTCCTGGACGTCAGTAACTTGCATCTGGGATGGTGTGTCTATTTCTAAGCAACAAAAAGTCTTCTCTTGAGTATGCTGGCACAGAAAACCCTCCTTCCACCATTGCCTCCTATCAGAATTTAATTTTGTTCTTCCTTTTCTAGGCTGTGCTTCTTAGCACAGAAAAAACGTGTTGCTATTTATTTGTCCCCCATGCTAGGCCAGAGCAAAATAGCCTTAACAGTGATGTGTGGGTGACTGACCTTGTATCCATATTAGCTGAGGATTTTTATTGTTCTAAAGGCTACTAAATGCCTTTATCTACAGCTACAGTAGGAGCAGGATTAGGCTATATCCGGATCAGGAGTGAGATGACAGTCCTGGAGTTAGGTCAGGTTTCATCAGGATCACGTAATATGATCATGCACCAGAAGCACTGGAGTTAAGCTGACAGTGCTCCCATGATATGAGAGCCCAGCAGAGGGTTTCCACTCAAGTAGTCAAATATTGCTTGTATCCCCATCTGGGCCTTCCCTTCTGCAGAAGTCCAAGTCCATGATCCCTTTCTGTGTCATGTCATTATCATATACACAGCTCAATTGAAAATTATGGACCTACAACATAGGCCACGACTTCTAAAAGAAAACAGGGACCAGGGATACAAATTTATGAAGATAAGCCACCACAAAGATATAGGGGTTTTTTGTACATTTCTTTGTTTTGTTTAAACAGGTCTCACCTGTTTTGTAGGTGACAGTGACTGGCTTGCTACTGGCAGGGCTGTCTCCACGACCAGTTACAGCATACACAGTGATGGTGTAGTCTACTCCAGGTTTGAGGCCAGTGATGGTAGCAGTGGACATGGTGCCAGGCACTGTAAACTCCTGCACAGGGCTGCTTCCACCTAAGGACAGTAGGGTGGAAAAAGAAATGTAATGGATTTCTGAAGTATACATTTTAAATCATTACAAAACCCAGAACAATCCTATATGCATCAAGTTGAAGAGAGGAGCCTGTTGATTTCAGTGGATCTTGGGTCAAAGTCTTTTTCAGACAAGTTCAAGGGAAAAAATGAAGTATTTTCACAAAACCACCTCTAAAACAACTGGAGTGCTCTAGATGCTCTTTCTTTTTGGTAGATAAAAAATGATTTACTCTCCTTTAAGGGGAAGGAGGAAAAAAAAAACAAACCAAAACATCTATATTTGACAATCTTCTCCAAATACGCTGCAAGAATCTCAGAGACACAAGTCTGCCTGCTGCAGTCAAACATTCCTTTCCTATTTTCTGTAGCTTTCTGATGGCGTCAGAATAGAGCTTCTAGGTTGTGAGTAGCCACAGCAGCCTGCCCTCACCTGTTTCACCATAAGTGATCCGGTAGTATCTGACTGTCACTGCAGGAGCATCCCAGGAAATCACAAGGCTGGTTGGGCTTGTGGGGGTGACTTCCAGGTCCCTCGGAACATCAGACACTAGAAAAACAGAGAACTGATGTAACACAGGTAACCTACGTAAACCACTCATCATACCATGTTCTGCTACTCTTCTGTCTCAGTTCTAGCCCACAGAATCCCAGCATAGCAGGGGTTGAAAGGGACCTCTAGAGATCATCTTGTCCAACGCCCCTGCTCCAGCAGGGTTACCCAGAGCAGGCTGCCCAGGACTACATTGTCCAGGTGGGTTTGGTATCTTTCCAGAGAAGGAGACTCCACAGGCTCTCTGGGCAGCCTGGGCCAGGCTCTGGCACCAGCACACAGCAAAGAAGATTTTCCTTACATTTTTCCATTCCAGTACAATTGATGTATCTAGTTAAACATCTGGTATTGAATTAGATTTAACTAAAAAGTTCTGCTGGCCCTACAGATGTCCAACTTGATCTGAAAGTAGCACAGGTCCTCCAGCCTTTTTCTAAATCAAGCCCTACCTCAGAATCACAGGTGCTTCCTCATAAGCAGTTTCACCAGCTAGTACAGAAGAGCTGGTTTAACAGTAACCACTTTGCTAGAGGACACTCACAATCCTCTTGGCAACTTTTAGCCAGCATCCTCTCAAAGCTTACCCGTTGTCTGTTGGCCAACCAAGGGCACGCTCTCCTCTCTGCCATTGATGGCGATGACACTGACCACGTACTCTGTTCCTGGAAGCAGGTTGGTAAGGGTGATGGAGTTCCGGGACGGGGGCACGCGATCCTCCTTGGGCCTGCCACCACCTTGCTCTGGGTAGTGCCGGATTTTGTAGCCCGTAATGGTGGCACGAGGAGCAATCCAGTGGACAGTGAAAGAGTTAGCAGTTATATCCGAGAAGTCAAGGCCAGTGGGGGAATCAAGACCTGGGTGTTTCAGAAAGACAAGAGACTGAGCTCAAACTACTGGTCATCATCACCACAACCGTGTTTCATTAAGCTCAGTACCATGACACTGTCAGATCCCAAGTCAAATGCTATTCAGCCATGGAACTAAACAAATATACATTCTGGATCAGAGCGAGATAAGAACTGGAGCACAACTGCAGGAAAAGAGCGTAGGGCACACACAAGGCAACACAGTATAAAGCAACACATGTGGCCAGCAAACTCCATTACACCATTATGAAACAAGAAACACTCTGGCAGATAGGACAGGTTCTGCATAGACTCATTCTCAGGCAGATGCTGTTGGTACATTCACACCAGGGTCTACACAGCTCTACTTAAAAGCAACGGAAGTCCCAGCTCTAAGACATACTGAAACACAGCAGTTCCTATCGTCTCAGGAGACATGCGCTTTGGTACCTAGATGATGACCCATCAACGAGGTGGAAACGCACAAGAAAGAGCAACAAAGTCCTGTTAATGAATGGCGTTAATCACATGTGTCTCTCTCTGTGCATTTAAGTACCTGTTTTCTGGACTCCATACAAAGGCATACTCTCATGTTGCTCAGAAACGCTGTAGACTCTCACCAGATATTCAGTACCAGGGAGCAGATCTGTGGAGATTAAGTACAGGAATTTAGACGTATTTCTTTACTAATACCTAGAAGTCACTCAACCTACACAATTTTAACTGTGTTTCTGAAGGGAGGTAATCGGGTTTTGCTGGATGGAATATCTGAGCCTCCAGGACAGTCAAACATTTAACTCAATTCTTTCTGTGGCATTATGGTTGCTTGCAGTGTTTTAGCCTGAAGGAGCACAATATCCTGCATCACTGCTTCGTTAGTCTGTGGAAAGAGCCTAGCAGCAATTAGTTTTCTACAAGGTCCCTTTTAGTAATCTAGTAGTTTAGTTATGCACCAGACCAAAGCTCTAGCTGATATAAACTGGAACAGGGCCAAGGATTTCTGACACAGCTATTCTAACTCAAATGAGCTCCAGCTCTGGTCTCTTATTTTGAATGTGCCTATTGTTTCTCACTCAACCAATCTGATTGCAGGACAAAGAAAGAAAATCACTTCAAATATAACACAGCTTTTAACCAGCAAAAACTTATGTCAGCTTTTTGGAATTGTCCATGTTTTGTTGCCGTGTCCTCTTAAGATTCCAAATGGTATTTATTTTCTGGTGCCAAGCATACGAAGCCAAAGGGCCAATGACCTGCACATTTTAATCCTCTCCCTGAACCTCTGCTCTGCAAGTCCTTGATGGTTTTGGCTAATCAGGTGAGTAATATGTATTTAGTCTTAATACCTAACTAGGCTGCAAACTGACGCAGTTGCCCCATAGTCTGATTCATCGCTATCCTTGAATTGATGGGATAAACTGTCCTGTGCTTTGGCTTTAACTCAGGTAAAGCAAGTGGCCAAACCCCATTTAGCATGAGTTTTTATTGAGGCTACTTTGACATCAGCTTAGATCAGCTAAGGATTTGGCCAGTTACAGGAAGCTATCTTCCTTTTGCCTTATTTTGACTCATGTAGGTAACCCACTTACTTGTCAGTACCACCATGTTGTCTGAGGGTGAAATTGTCAGCTCTGCAATATCTTCCTCCTTCTTCACAGGTGAGTAGCGCACCAAGAAACTGCTCAGCACGATGGAAGTTGGTGGGGTCCAAGTCACTCTCATAGTATCAGGCCCCACGTTAGTGAAGCGGAGATCAGTGGGAGGAGGCACAGCTACACCAAAGAACAAATACGTCTTAGTTATCCAATTGATCACAGCTCATCAGGATGTATGTTCAGGGAATCACTGGACAAAGTTTCTCATGCATAACAGACTACTGTGTCAGACCCATGCAAACAGACTTCTAAACTACAGTCGGTTCTACTATAGTTAAAAGAAAATTATGTCTGTACTACTGTCAGGCTCCTTTAACCTCCTGGCAATTCCTGATACTTTAAATATACCCCATGGGCTAATTTGAAAACAAGGTAGCAGTTTCAGTAATGGGCTTCTTGCAGCTGGATTTCATATTACAGATGTGGAGCCAAGAGAGGTTTAAAGTTGCCATACAGCAGCCTACAGATGGAAAAGTCATCTCATCTAGAATTCATACATGCACACAGGAGAGGAGAGGGTATATCACTAATTTCCTAGGACTCTACTTCTACTTGTGTCAAAGGATTTACAGCCTCAAGATTTTCAAACACAACAGGATTTCATGCAAGACCCAGTTTCCAGCTTGCCTCCTGCTCATGCACTAGAGAGACCCCTGACGGTGTGGCATGGCTGTCAGCAGCATGTACTCAGGGAGCACTCTTTCATCTGCATCCTTTGGGACACCGCGGAAAGAGTGGGGCTGCCGCCAAAACAGACTGCTGGAAGCTCCAAGAGCTATCAGAGCTGGAGGCGATCTACTGAGCTGCTCTGCCTTTTGGCACTCTTATTTTGGGAAGTCACAGTTTAAAAGTCTAGTGAATATACAGCTCGTGTTTCAGGCTCTTGATTCCAACTGGATTCCAGAAATCTGACTAGCAGAAGGTGAATGAGCCTGGCGAGTCTGCAGCCATTCACAGTATTAAAATGCCTCCAGTTAGAAAACCGAGCAGCACATCTCCATCCCCAGCTACCATTTAGTAAAAGGAGCCAGCTGGGTCTGTCTGGCTTCCCCTCAGCAAGAAACTCAATTCCTCTTGGGACAAAGGCCCGGCATCCCGACAGCCGGTGACAGCATGAAACACCGCCCAGCTCACGAAACACACAAGTTTTCAAAATTCACCCGTTTGCTGTGTCAGAGTGGTAGGGGCGCTCTCTCCACCATTAATGAGCGTGATTACACTGATGTCGTAATCAATGCCTGGCTCCAAGCCTGTGACTGTGTAGTATCCTACTGAGGAGTCCACAAAATCTTCAAAAATAGGGACACTTTCTCCTGCCGCCACTACTGTGATGCGGTAACCAATAATAGTGGAGGCATTTAACGGGGTCCACCTCAGGCCGATGCTTGAGTCAGTTATGTCAACAAAGCTTAGGTCAGTGAGTTGGGGCACCTCTAATGAGTTAAAGAGCAAACAGGAAAGGCAAAGACATATGGAGCAAAAGAAAGACAAGGGAGAAAAAAGCAGTGTTCATCACTAATAACATCGACAGAACTTCAGAAGCAATTGCGGTGATATGCAGAATTTCTCTTGGGGTTTGGGGAAAAGGAGGTTTTTTTGTGGTTTGGGGTTCTTTTGTTGTTTGTTCTGTTGATTTTGGTTTTTCTTTTGTATCCTTCAATGCAGTATCCAGCTGCCTCCCTAGGCAGACAGAAGCTGAAACCCCAGTCCCGTGAGACAAAGCACTTCTACCTTAGACATATTATTTTCCAAAAGGCACTTTTTACAAGAGGTACTTAACTTGCAACAAATTTACTTTGAGCAATGATGAGCCATAAAGACTGATCATTTTTTTGTTGACATTAGAAACAGAAGAAAAACATGCTCAATGGTCTGTTCTGTTTGGTTTTTTCCAAACAGAAAACAAAAGACCAAAGTCTATAAATATATGAATGAAACAAATCCTCTGAAATAATAGTTGATTGATGCACTAGAATTTTTGTCTTGTTAACAGTAAGTCTAACTTTTATCATTGGGATCATAAAAACATCAACCCTTTTGAAGGGGCTAAATCAAACCACACTGTCAGAGCTGGTGAGAGAAAGCTTCAGGGTAGATCATCTGCTATAGGAGCTATTCACACTGGACTTGGAAAAAAAAGTCTCAAATCCCTGTAATGGCTTGAGGATCTGGCCCAGAATTCCTCAAGTTCTACTTACCACTAACTGCTGCAATATATATGCTAAAAACAGATGATATGGAACAGTGAGTAATGAAGTACTTGGAAAGATGGCAAATTGTTAAAAATGACCTTTAGATGGCAAGAAATCTTTAAAAGTGACAGCGTCCCCATATTCAGAGCTTATGCCCAGCACACGAGGTGGCCAGAAGGCTGACTTGATTTTTTGCCTAATCTCAGATCTAAACCACTGAATAACGGTTCTCTTTAATAGCCTTCTAGAGATCACCTGAATTTCTGTATGGCAAACAAGCACAGCTGTGACTCTTTTCCCTATTGATTTATTTTATTCTGCTCTTTTCCTACATGTTAGGACCCACAGAACTGGGCCAGAAGTGGGGAATGTTAGATGCATCTTTCATCATCAATGGCCAAACCCTCAGCTGCTCAAGTCAATAGACTGGTATTGATTTAAGCCACAAGGTTTGGCTGTGTAACTTTAGCAGGGTGATCCTGAAATCAATGGGCGCTAATGGATGCTCTTCCTCCCTCAGGATTAGCACCAGGAGGTGAGTTACAGATGGAGGACTCAGTATCCATTCTGTCGGAGCAATACAAGTTAGTTTGGAAAGGAATTATGGGAGAGTAATACTGCAAAAGACTGGCTTTATTAATTGTAGTTACATTTTATTTTCATGTCCTTCTAGGAAAAGACTTATTTTACAGAAAAGGTGCAAAAAAATATGCCAATTTTCTGTAAAATCGTTGTTTATCCACATGGAATGCATGTACCATATCACCTTGAAAGAGTGCTAAAAGCCAAAGACATACATTCTTAGCTTTTCCCCAGCAAAGGATGGTGAAGGGCTAAAGCTATTACTGCATTAATTGTGCAGTATCACAGCATTAGTTCACCCCCAGGGAGCATATAGGACTTCAGTGAAGCATGGAAATTTTAAAGCAGTGTTACAGGAGCAAGCAAACACAGTAGCTGGCATCATTTCAGGGCTGAGCAGAAACAAAAAACAAACAAACAAAGCCCTTACAAAGGAAAGTGAAATTAAACCATGTGGGGAGATGCATATTAATTTTGCTACTGTGGTTAAGAAGGTAGTTTCATGTAATGTGAGGTGGTGCACACCACTCTGTGTCCCAAAAGTGCTGCAGTGATGGACCTTTCAATCTTGGCCTTCCTCTCCATTGTGCTGAGGTGATCTTCCACCACTATTGCTGCTAGAATTTCTCATGTGCTTGCTCCTACTCACTTCACCTACTTCCTATTCCCAACAGCTGTACTCCAGATGCTGGGGCACTGCAGGGCCAAGTAAAATCTCTGTTGCTCTCCAGCTCAGGGTACTGATACAACAGATCCATCTCTGTACCGCCACTCTGTTGACAGGCAGTGGAGGCTGCCCATGCAGAGGAGCACGGGGGTACAAAATCTGCTCTGTCACATGTTGGTACACAGACAGCTATTCTGCTTCTTGAGACCAAATATCAAGTCTAAGCCCTCTGCCACACAACTAATAGGCGTTCTGCAGTGTAGAGCTCTTGGACTCAACAATTTGACTGAGTATCTCAAACTGCTGCTCATCCTTTCATTACCTTGTGTGATGGTTTCAGAGATGGGGATACTCTCCTGGTCATCCTTGACTGAGTAAACGCTGACGTTGTACTCCACACCAGGGCTTAGGTTTTCAAAGGTGCAGGTGGTCTGATCTGCACCTACGACTTCCTCCAAGGTAGAGCCCTGCTGCCCATTGGTAGGAGCAGTGGTCACTCGGTACCCGCTGATGCCTGAAAGATGGATACACCAGTGTGTGGTAATCAGATCTCAACAACCAACCAAAGCAAACGCATGGTGTTTTACAAGTGATTTTGCCACCCTGATCCCAGCATGCAAGAGGTTGCTTTGTCAAGCACCCCAAAATGAGCTTCCCCAGGAGGTAACTATGCCCCTCTCCCAGCATCATTTCAGCTCCCTTTGAGACCCTACCAAACTGAAAAGATACATCTACTGGCTGAGAGCGGGGTTTCCCAAAGCCTTCAGTCCTTGTTTTAGGGGCGTCAGTTACATAGCTCCCATTAGCTATGGTGGGACAAAAGTTCACCTTGAACACTTTCATAAATCCCGTGCTTACTCTCAATGACACAAAACTCACTCCTCACTGCCAGAAATCTTTTGGGTCAATTTTGCATTCCTTCCTTGCGGTTTTTTTTTTAAACCACTGGGGATATTTGAAGAAAACCTTCAAATCCCTAAACCAGCTGAAATACTTAAACACATTCATACTCCAAAATAGCATTTTACAGGGAATGTAAATCATGAGAAGTCCTATGGCAACCTATACTTAACTGTGAATTATATCCTTGAATATATCTAGAAATACGTATATTTTTCCTTAAACTACTCAACAGCAAGATTCCCATCAAAGTCTCCTTAATGAATTGCAAAGCACTACAGAACTGAATCATTCTGGTACAACAGGAGGCTCAAGCATAGTGTGAGTTCACATAGTTACCTGGAGCTGTGCTTCTATCCCAAGAGACTACCAGGACCCCAGTATCAGGATTGGGCTTCAGGCGCAGGTTGTTTGGTGGAGACAGTGCTGCAAGTGTTCAGACAAATGAGTCACTTACGACACTGAGAATCACAGTAGCTCCCTCAGCATCCCTTCTCCTCAGATTATAGCTTTTCACTTCAGAAGAATGTTTTTTTAGCTAATTCTGAAGTTGCAACCCTGCACTGCATGAGCTAGTGCTGGTGTCGCCTCTGCATCAAAACCATCTTCCAGACCCTGACACGTAGGAAAAAAATAGAACTGACTCCCAGAAAACAGCCAGTCATCCAGGGAGCACAGGGAAACAAGTGGAAGAAGAAATAGTTGTGGAAAAACAAATGTGTCCTACGTGTAGTCACTCTCCTGATGATGGGAGTCTCTCTCTCCTGGCCGTCCATCAGGACCGTGAGGCTGTAGGTGTACTCCACTCCAGGGGTCAGGCCAGAGATCACGATGCTGCCAGAATCAGAGACGACCTCTCGGGGAGCCTCTCCACCTTGGCTTGGGCGCACACCCAGCTGCAGAGAGGCAGCAAAGTTTGCTTTTCAATCTCAAAATCTCACTCCTATTCAATCTCTCCTATCCCAGTTAGCTAACAGCACCCAGACTTATCACCCAACACAAGTATCATGGGCCTGTGTGCTAAACACCAACGGTTAATCCTGTAACTTGTGTTTTAGATGTCCCACCGATGAACTTGACCTGAAGCCCAGAGGACATGCTCACACTGATCTCTGCGACCTAGACCCGTCCCCTGTAAGCAGTGCTGGCCTTGCCTCTTTGTGCTACTATCTTCACTGCAGTCTATAGGAAACACCTTTAATCTGTCCTCCCTATCACAATGAAGCAAGAGAAAAAGAAACACGGGACTTCAGTTTATCCTACCTTGAAACCAATCCTTGGGGCCGGTGTCCAGGTGATGACAATAGAAGTCTCAGTCACTTCTGTGTTATGAGGAGGAACAGAGCCAACAGGCTGATCTGTGAAGTGAATTGACAGAGTTGAAGTCTAGCTGCTGTGATGGCACCAGTTAGAAAAGCTGACCTACAGCAGTTCAAACAGCAAGAGGTGTGTAGTAAGTGCTGAACTATGGCACTTCTGACAGATGACTCGTGACTGCTGCCGGGCTCGAGAGACACAGTGTACAAGTGGTCTAACCATAGCCAGTGCTTTTATCATTTCTGAGGAAAATGAAAATATTGAACCAAGCCTCATGCATCCAACCCCAAGACTTTAGGGAGTATTGTTTTTGGCATGATATCTAAAGTGTTCCTCAAAAACCAGCTTTTTTTCCTTTAGCCACCATATGCCATTCAACCAGCAGAACACTACACCCTTGTCTGTCATCCAGCTGTCTCAGGACCATCTCATCCCTCACCAAGATCTTCAGCTCTTTTGTAGTCAGCAGAATGAAAGGGAACTCAGAGTCAATCTGCGGAATCAGTGGTCTCCTGGATATCTGTCAGGGGCATCACACAGAAGCCAAAGCCTTTGTGTACCCCGGATTCAGTCTAAATAACTCTGCTGAGTTAAATCTGAATTGACCTCATTGTGAATAAATAGACTTGGTGTATTAACCTATAATCTTATACTGGACTGGTTTCATTTAGATAAGGCAGAATTTGAAGACAATATTCATCTGAGATAGCCAACCACCTCCTAATTAAGAAAAATTTATAGATAAGGCTGCCTGTCAGCAAAAAGCATCTTGCCAATGTCAACACCATTACTCTGATTAAAGGTCTGAACTTTTATTTAAATTTCACATTGTTCTAAAAGAAACCACATTCTCTTTTGAAAAGAGGATGTGGTTCTGGGCTTGGATGGCTTTGAATTTTGTTAGTTTATATGACTGCTTCATCACTATTTAAACAGTGATTCTATTTGTTCTCTCTAGAAATATGTGTGGGTTCTTACAGAACTCCCTTTCCTCCCAAAGTTTGCTTAATATTTATTCCAAGCCAACAGCCCAAGAATGGATGACTGAAATGTTAAAAAAACCAAGATAAAATATATAATGCAATGTTTGTATCAGTTTCTGTAACTACAGTTGAGCTGCCTCAGCCTGTATGGCTGGGCTTAAGAAATGACTGCCTTCAGCTTTACACAAATGACCAACTAATTATTCCTTGCCCAGTTAAACAAGAACTGAGGTACCAGTAGTAAGTTCTCCCTTTTGTTTTTAAATCACCAAAAAGCTGAAATACAAGTCACTAAAAGCTTTTTGATGCAAATAGCTCATTCCTCTGCCAAACAGAAGAACAAGGAGTATTTCCCAAGCAGTTCTGCTGGAACACAACTTCGAAAGGCTTTTTCTGTAAACCAATTCACAATAGCCACTTTCAGCACAGGTTTTGAAGAAAGACCAGTGCATTAGGGAAAAGGAATATGTGCCTGTCATACTTACAAGTTGTGAAGACTCCAGTCTCTCTGGCACTTTGCAAGTCATCTTTAACTGCCACAAGGTACACAGTGTACTCAGTGCCAGGCTGCAAGTTCCTGAGAAGGTACTTGGTGGCAGAAGGTCCCACATTGTAGGTCCTTGGCTGACCTCCTCTTGTGGGACCTGCAGTCAGACGGTATCCTGTTATCACTGCACGGGGCCGTGTCCACAACACTAACACTGAATGCTCCGTGGTATTGAGAAATCTCAGGTTGGTGGGGGCATCAAGCTCTGGGAAAGAAAAAGAGTATCACGCATCAATTTTCCAGCTCAATCTCTACTTCACCCCTACTTCCAAAGCACGTCCGCAACCATATAAAAACCAGCTGGGTACACTGAGGTTTTTGAGCCTGTATTTCTCACTTAGGGCACAAGCGCAACAGTAAGGAAAAGAAAAGGTGGAGACAGAGAGCTGAAAATAGAAGTGCAGTCCTATATTCATGCACCAGTGAAATCCAGCAGTATGCTGGGCCAGGCAGAGCTGTGCACTCTGGGCTGAGCTGATTTGGGTTGCTGCCATACGTGGCATCCCATGGGGGAGTCAGGCTAACGGCCGAGGCAAGATAGATGAACCCAACTGCACTCAGGAATTTCAACAGTTTCTCATGAATGTTAAACATTTTTTTAAAATCAGCTCAGTCTAGACTTGTCAGCATACACACAAAAACCTAATTTTAGCCCTTTTTTCACTAAAAAGATTTATTCTTTTAAATCTTTGCCCAGTTCCACTCCCTGCCCTCTCAACAGCCCTTCCCAAACAAAACACCCCCAGGTTTGTCGTTCTAATGTGAAAATAAATAACAGTCAGTGACTTTCTGCAGAAAACCAGTTCCTAGATCTACTTAAAAATAATCACACCATGGAACTGAGTAGACAACAATTCTAAGCATGCTCATCTCTCTCATGGGACTCGTACAACATCTCTTTTTATCACTGCCCCTGGGAAGCTGCTGAAACTGATAGCCCAGAAAACTACATAAAAGACAAGGCTGAAGCAAATACAGCTTCTTCAGCACTTCGCTGGAATCCAGAGAATGGCAGAGACAACTCTGCCTTTGGCCAAGACAAGATGAGGGGGAAGAACACTTAAGCAACTTGCCCCCAGAGCAGGCAGGGTAGCAATGGCTGAAGCAAAGAGTTCGTAGCATCTACACGGCAAGCTTCCCCACCGAACATATCGCAGAACCATAGAATGGTAGGGGTTGGAAGGGACCTCTGCAGATCATCAAGTCCAACCTCCCTGCCAGAACAGAAACACATAGGGCAGGCCACACAGTCCACATACCCAGGCCCGTCTCCACATTCCAGTCCCTTAATCATCTTTGTAGCTCTCTCCATTGGACTTTACCTAGCATTTCCCTGTCCCTCTTGAACTGGGGAGACCAGAAATGGACACAATACTCCAGATGTGGTATTACTAGGGCAGAGCAGAGGGGGAGGAGAACTTCCTTTGACCTGCTGGCCACGCTCTTCTTTATGTGCCCCAGGATAGCATTGGCCTTCCTGGTCACAAGGGCACATTGCTGGTTCCATGGGTAACATTGTCCACCAAGACTCCAAGGTCCTTCTCCAAGGAGCTGCTTTCCAGCAGGTCAACCCTTAACCTGTACTAGTGCATGGTGTTATTTCTCCCCAAGTGGAGGACTCTACACTTATTCTCGTTGAACTTCATTAGGTTTGCCTTTGCCCAGCTCTCCAGTCTGTCCAGATCTCACTGGATGGCAGCACAGCCTTCCAGTATATCAGTCACTCCGCCCAGTTTCATATCATCAGCAAACTTGCTGAGGGTACACTCTATCCCTTCATCCAGATCATTGATGAAGATGTTGAATAAGACCAGATCCAGTACTGGCCCCTGGGGAACACCACTAGCTACCAGTCGCCAGCTAGACTCTGCACCACTGATCACGACCCTCAGAGCTCTATTGTTCAGCCAGTTCTCAGCCCACCTCACCATCCCCTCTTCTAACCCACACTTCCTAAGCTTACCTACAAGGATGTTATGGGACAGTGTCAAAAGCCTTGCTAAAGTCAAGGTAGACAACATCCACTGCTCTCCCTGCATCTACCCATTCAGTCACAACATCATAGAAGGTTATCAGATTAGTCAGACAACCTCCCTTTAGTAAATCCAAGCTGGCTACTCTTTATAACCTTTTCTTCCATGTGCTTAGAGATGATCTCTAGAATGAGCTCCTCCATCACCTTTCCAGGGATGGAGGTGAGGCTGACTGGTCTGTAATTTCCAGGGTCTTCTTTCTTGCCCCTGTTAAAGGCTGGAGTGACATTGGCTTTCCTCCAGTCCTCAGGCACCTCTCCTGTTCTCCATGATCTTTCAAAAATGACAGAGTGGTAGAGCAACAATATCAGCCAGTTCCCTCAGCACTCATGGATGCATCTCATCAGGGCCCATGGATTTGTGCATGTTCAGTTTAAGTGATTTCTAACCCAGTCCTCATCAACCAGTGGACAGTCTTCCTCCTTCCAAGCTTTCTCCTACTTCCAGGGTCTGGGATTCCTCAGGGCTGGTTTTAGCAATAGACTGATGCAAAGGCAGCATTCAGTGACACCCCCTTCTCTGCATCTTCTGTTACCAGGGCTCCTGCCTCACTCAGCAGTGGGCCCACTTATATGTTGAAATAAAGAGCAGTATGGAGAGCTTCCATCAATGCTTCCCCCCCCCCCCCCCAAGCAAATATTTCTGTGATAATAATTACTGTTTTTGTCACTCTTGCAGTGATTCAGCATGGGGCAGTTTTTGTCCTTTTTGTTTTTTTCACAATTGTTTTCCCCCTTTTTGAGGGGAGAGGCAAGAGGAAGCAGGAAGCAAGGACTCCCTTCTTCCAGTTCCAAAGATAGGGGAAAGAGTTCTGCAAGACAAAGGATGAGTGTGACCCTTCTTTAGGCCCATCTCCAACACACAGCCTGAGACTCAGCCTTCTCTCTTCTTGGTACTTCGATCTCTGCTAAGTCTCATCTGACAAGGATTGTATCTTCCTCCCATTTGTAGCCTGCAGTCAGTTCCTTTCTGCACAATTTAATTTGCCACCTCTGTTAGTCTTTTACCATTTCCTCTCCCCACACTTAAAGGAAAAAGGGGAAGATTAAAAAGCCACACACACTCAGAGTTTATTTGTGGACCACTTTTTAACGGAAGGCCAAGAAGAAAATTGCATTTACACCGTGGGAAGTGACTTTTGCTGCAGGGTTTTCCTTGGGAACTCTGAGTGATTTCTGTTTCCCAGGACTTTCGATTACAGGATGCAATTTATGTGAATACTTTCTGAAATGTGGCTTAGGGAAAGCAGTTAAGTGGGTGATCATGGTCTATGGAAAACAATTCCAGACATTTGTAACTAGCCCTGTGCAGTCTGAATCAAACGTCTACGCTCTGATGTACACCTCCATGTGTCGATTTTCAGAGAGGCTCTACACCGAGCCAAGGCTCCTGAACATAACTACAAAAAAAAGTTACAGTTCTAGCTATGAACTAAGCCCTTCTTGTTCTAAATGCTCCAAGAGAGTTCAGACTCCTACATCGCATCCTTTTTGAAAAACCTCACTTGAAAGGGAAGAGAGGGTGTTCACAGAGGCTATGTTATACTCCAAGCAGATATCTGTGTCAAAGGACAAACCCAAGGATCCCATAGTCAAGGGAGATGATAAAAGGCAGAGGCACTAACTTTGCAGAAATAAATAGTATTTCTCAAGCAGCATGGCTACATCCACAGATGATCCCATTTCCTTTCCTTCCCTCTCATCTTTGTAAAAGTAGGGCTGGATTCTCCACAGTTGTTCTCATTTACTGAAAAGTGTCAGAAGAGCAGCAGATGTGCAGAGCTGAATTTCAGTCCTTTGAATAACATGGCCCAGCCAAAGAACACCACAAACAACCAGTCACCCTTCTACTGCCCAATAAACAGGATCTGTTCAAATGAACCACATCTTAGGTTGTGTCTGATGTGGGGGTCAGTCTGTTCTCCCTAACAAGCAATAGGGCTAGAGGAAACAGCCTCAAGTGGCACCTGGGGAGGTTTAACTTAGCTATTAGGAAAAGTATCTTCCACAAAAGTTTGTCAAGCTCTGTCTCATGCTGCCCAGGGCAGTGGTGGAGTCTCCATCCCTGTAGAAGTCTCAAAGCCATGAAAATGTGGTGCTTAGGGATATGGTTTAGTGGTGACGTGGTAGTGCTGGGGGAATGGTTGGACCTGACTCTTCCAATCAGAACGATTCTATGTGCTTCTCTTGGATCAAAAATGGAGATAACCACCCAAACCCACGCTAAACTCCTCTTCTGTTCAAAAGCCTACACCTTGCCCAGCCTCTGCTCCTCTCTTTGCACTTCTGCAAAGCAAAAAGCAATGCCTGACAGACTGTGTAGTCCTAGGTTGTCATCTTGCCTCACACTGGTGACGTGCTGCACTGCCACTAGATTATTAGCAATCGGGTTCTGAGAGATCTTGCATGACCCTTCCTGAAAAGTACATGCTCCCTATGGTTCTCATCAACAGTCCGTTTGGGTCGCTGCAAACCAGTTCCCCAGGTTTCGCTGGGATGGCAGTGAAATTCCTGGAATGGTGAGACTTCCTGTGGAAAGCCAGGCCTGACCTGGCAAAGCTGGAATAAAGTCCTTTTAATGACAAAGCCTGTCCTTACACGTGCACGCGGAACTGCTGATTGTGGAGCCAAATAGCAACATAGCTGTCAGAAAGGAGATGGGGATTTTCAGAGCAATCTCAGCAAGGCTTCTAAGTCATGCTAAAATCTGCCCTAAGGTATCCTCAAACAAACAACAAAAAAAAATTCCCCACAACATAAAAATCACAGGCTGCAATCTGTGCTGTAAAAGAACTGCAGGGCCCATCAATTCTCAGTCAGTAATAAAAAAGTTGAATTCCAGCCATACAAAATTGTTTTAAAGTGTCATGAGAGTTAAACTCCCATTGGAAAGCCCCGGAGGAGGATAAATCTGCTGAAGAGATCATTGTTTGACTGAATGAATTCCCAGCCCTGTCATCCTAGTTACAGGATACCTCCTGGGCTATAACTGTTGCACTTCAAGTGCTCTGTTTATATATTTCTCTAAGCGACAGAGAAATATGCACTTCAAAAGGTGGAAAAAAAAGCATGAAGGAAAGACTTACTGGTGGTTTGCTCTCCCGTCAGAGGTTTGCTCTCCCTGCCGTGGCTCACAGCAAAGATCTTAAAGAGATAGGTTGTTCCTGGGAGCAGGTCAACAACTTCAGCAAAAGAGCTCCTGGTGATAGGCAGTCTCTGCCCATGTTGGCCAGGGCGATTCACAGGGATCACTTCCACTCGATAGCCAGACACTTGGCTCTGCGGTGGGGTCCACATGATGGTGATCTTGATATCTGAAACCTCTACAAATTGCAGGTCTTTGGGTGAAGGAACTTCATCTGAAAGCAGAGCAACAGAACTGTGTTAGAGTCCTTAACAGTCAGTGGAAGAAGCCACAGGTTTAAATGGAAAAAAAAAAGCAGTTTATTTTGATTGAACAATGGCTGGCCCAAGAATATTTAGCAAATTACAGATGCCGTGGTAGCCTTCCCATAGACATGTATACTCACATCCCCAGACAATACTCAAGCAGACTACAATTCAAAATGTCACTAGTTTTAAGTATTTTATGCCTTCAGTCATGAAAAGCATCTTGCTGTCACAGAAAGAGAACTGAAAGACCAGACGTAACATGCTACAGAACTTCAAGCATATGCAGAACCAAAAGCTTGGTTGGGGGTGGGGGGGGAAGAATACTCCAGGGGTTGGAAACAGAAGCCTCCTCTTAAAATTAAAAGACAGGGTTTTCAAAACCCATGCAGTGTTCTGAATGTCTGTAATTAATGTAAAATCCATCTTTTAGTATTAAACAAGTACAGGGGCTGATCTGGCCTTACTGTAGTCAAAGGCAAAATCCAGTTCCCTCTGTGGTGGTCCACTGTACAGCACCCTGAATTGCTATGTTCAAATTAAGTTTCCTCAGATTAGGACTGATACTGCCCTGATGTTAACCAATGCACATTTTTGGAAGGTGCAGATGCCAAACCATAAAATCATTGAGCTGAGTTCATTCCTCATAAATTCCCCATTTGCAAACACGTGCCCACAACTTGCAGGACCATCAGATTCCACGGACACCACATCAGATCCCAAATTTTTCGCTATCCTTTCTTTTGGTTTGGCTCTTCAGCCCTATGGGATACTTAAAGAACCCTGAAACCAGTAGTTTTTTTAAATTGTGGGTGCCTCAAGTTTAGATCATATGATGTTACTTTGGCACATCAGTCAGTGCTGAGCCATCTCCCATCCCCACCGACTGCACTGGTAAGTGATGGTTAGGACTGGAAGAGAGAAGTCAGGTGAATGATTTGGATTTGTGTTGTGGCATCCGAGTACATAACCTTAAACATCTGCAGGCCAAGTACTGAGGCAAAGCAATTTACCAGGCTCTTAAGAAGATCTCTTTGCAGAATCCCCTTAGACAACTTAGGAAACTCTGATCTCTCTTTTCCTTAGATACAATGCAAGACCAACCTTCTGACCTGCCTGCAGTCTGGTCCTTAGGAATTACAGCCCTGTTAATGCAGAGCGGTGGCCTGACCATGTCAATTCAACAAGTAAATAGGACTTTCCTAGAGAGCTCCATTACCAGTGACGTTTACAATTAAAAACCACAACGAGAACACTCAGAATTGAGTCCATTTAAGGACTGATTTAGCTAGAGCCATGTGAGCCTGCATTGTCAGTTGGCTCTATATACTACTAACAGAGAACTCAGCAACTGATTCCCAGAACGTGCTGTTTGTTACCTGTGCGTGGGACACCCGTGGTTTCCTGTTGGATAAAGACAGGAGTACTCTCCTGATTTTCTTCCACTGCATAGATGCTGATGTTGTACTGAACACCTGGCATCAAGTCACTGAGCGTTACAGAGGTTGCAGTATCAGGCAGGTTGAGCTCTGTGCTGCTGCCTTCCACAGAGGGTGTGTAGATAATTCTGTAGCCTAAAGCAAGAGAAGTACACACAGTCCTCAGCCACAATCAGTAAGCCAGCACAAGGAATGCTGGAAATGAGAGCAAAACTCAACTCCCCACTAGGGTTTCATAAAAATAGTCCTGAACCTGGGGGCCTGTGGCTTGCCTGTGCTCACACCCCCTCCTCAGACTGCACACTCACAATGCCTTACAAAGCATAAACTGACCTGGATTAGAATATCTGAGTTTTGACATGTGGATTTAAGTCTAACACAGTTCTCATGCTTGTTACAGGATGATCTGGATGACAGATACAAAGAGAAGGTCATGGGGCTTGTTTTTATTTAACACAAATCCAGAAGGAATTGTTTTGCATCCAGCCTCCTGAATTTAGTTCAGAAACCAAGCAAATGCTGAACTGCCCATGTGCTTTCCAGCTGGTCTCTCAGACTGGGCAGAATTACACACTAGCCCTCTGTCCCAGAGCTATACTTAATTTTCTTCTTAACCTAAAAACTTGAACCTTCACCTAAATTCTTCTGAAAGTGCAAAACAGGCATGCTCCAATTACACAAACCTGTGATCGGAGCCTGTGGTCTGCTCCAGCTGATGACAATGGATGTGTCATCTACACTTTCCACAGTGTGATCAGGAGGTGCATCAGGAGCTGTTTAAGGGAATAAACAGAGAAGGACAGCAAACGTGAGGATGAGAAGTAACAAAAATTATTGAGCAAACAATAAAAAAACAGCTTTCAAAGTGCAGTAACACCCACCCACACATACCTGTAGTCTGTGAAGTAGACAGGATCAGATTCTGCTCTCCTTCTTCAGAGATCTGATAGACATTAACAATATACTTGCGACCAGGAAGCAAGTCAGGGATGTTGACAGAAGTGGCTGTGCTTGGAAGATCTAAGGAAGGCAGGAAAGAAAAAATTGCCTTAGTAAGTCTATCTTCTTGTTTTCTCTCTAAATGAGATTTCTGTTGTAATCTGAGCTGAATCAGTCTACCTCCAACAAAACAATTGTTCTACGCTGTGTCTTTAGTGACATCAGAAAAGTTGCATGGAGAGTTAGGAACAGGTCTCCATATTCAGTAAGCAGACACCACCTAGGATGGCAACGTGCAATACAGCAGCGTGAGCAGCAGCCCCTGCATGTTGCTGGCATTCAGCCTCCTCAGCTGAGTGCTCGTTTCATACCCTCATTGCTGGATTTTCAATACAGAAATACATAGAAAAATTTTCACATGAATAGGTTATGTGGAAAGACTGACTCATGAGTGGAGAAGAATGACATTATGAGGGCTGATGAACTTCTCTCCCCTCTCTCTTCCCCCAGACATCCACCTACATACCAGATGTAGGCAATTCCCCACAAAGCAGCTCCTCACTGGCCAAACATCTTATGGGAAACTGGGAATTGCCTTTCAATTTCCTTGTAAGCCTCTGTCTGGAGACAGTTGAGCTTCTTCACAACATGGCTCAGCCGCCTGGGCAGCCAGCATGACAAGAAAGGTGGTGACAATGCTGGAGGTGCCAGTGTAAGCCATCTCTGGTCATGAGTCCAAGCCTGTGAGCTCAGAGGAGTCCAGGGAGAATTACTAGGTCAAAGAATTACTGTTCTTTTGCTCATGTGGATGCCTAAATAGCTATTATAACTTCAAACCCTTGTGAGATATGGCTATTACCATTGTTAAGACAGGAAATTAGGAAAAAGAAGTTAAGATAAAATTACGTGTGGTAACACAGGCTCTACAGTCTATGTTGGAAAAGTGGATTCAATTCCCAGGTCTGAGTCCAGTGCCTTTGACCATCTTCCCAGGCTAGCTAAGTTGTCACATCAAAGATGAGTAAGATCTGATCCAAACAAAACAACTGACAAAGCAGACTGGAGCAGTCATCCATGACATGGCAAGTAGACAAGAGAGCATCTGGGAAAGACTCCTCTCTGTCCAGCTTGACAGAGAGATAAAGGTATAGCAAAAGTATAGTGGTAGGTTCAAAAAACAGATTTGGTTCTCATCTGCACTGCTGCTCACTTCAGGATACTGTGGAAGCTGGTAAACTTACATGATTTCAAAAGACTGGACAAATTCATGGAGCTGAAAAGAACAAATACACGTACCCACAGTTATTACATATCCACCACCTATGGCTCAGGGAATTTTCCTCCACAGGATGCTGGGACAGTATTCTGAGGGGGGTATTCCTATTCTCATACTCTTCCTTGGATGTGAACTTACAGCCATGGATGGAGAAAGGACAATGACCTAAGTGAGCTTCTAGTCCTGCTGCTATCATATCCCCACTGAATGATACTGAAGGACAGTGAGCTCTTCACTATTGACACTAGCTATATACTGCCACGGAAAACAGCCAGCTACTGTCGGCAATGCTTTAGTCTAGTAGATTCAAATATTGTCTCACCAAGATACTGTGGCTCATCGCCCTCCTCACTCAGCTCGTACTCAACACGGAATCCAGAAACTGTGTCAGAAGCAGAAACCCAGGAGACGACAAAGCTGTTGGCTGTGATTTCAGTGACTGATTCTGAAGTAGCAACCACAGGAGGAAGAAGAGTTGTCTCTCCTGAAACAGTGTTGCCTACAAGAAAGAAAAAGAGGGATTTAATTAAACATCATTACTCTTGTGTTAACTGGGAGGCAGGAAAAAAATTATTTAGGTGAAGGAGATTGGGGTTTTCTGGATGTCCTGCTGTCTAACTTACTTGTCACTGCTGTGGTGCTGGTTGTGGTAAAATCGAAGCGGGTGACTTCTTTGTGGCCATACTGCTGAACACTAATGAGCTGTCCTTCATATATCACACCAGGCTTCAGGCCTGAGATGGTGTAGGAGTTCTGGTAGCCAGGGATGGTGGCCTCCTTCCACTGCCTTCCAGAGTTTTTCTGCAAGACCAAGGACCCTCAAACAATGAGAGCCTCCCTAGCTGCAAGCAGGGCTATCTAGTGACCTAACCTGATACATGGTTACCAAGCACTGTGATGTTCAAACACAGGTATGACCTGATTGTCTATTACACAGATGGAATCAAGTCAAAGGAGGTGAGAGAGATACACCAGGAAGCAAGGCTAATGACATTTTGGGTGTTTAAATGAAAAATGAAAACCAATCTAGCTTTCCATTTTTTCCTTTAATAGGAGCATGATTTGTAATGTATAAACTAAACTCATTCCTTTATCAAGGCATGAAGGAATGGCTGGAGAATGCAGATTTGAAGATTGTTCACAATAACACTCAAGCCATCATCCGAAAACAACACAGAAAAGTTCTTCCTTTCTACCCTGCATCTGAACTCTATGGGAAGCTCTGAAATAATGCTCCATCCTCTGAGGTTTGCACTCCAGTGCTTTAAAGTCCATTTCATTCAGGCCTTGATCCAAGATACACTGAAGTCAGTAAAAAGACTTGAGTGCCTTTAACAGCTTTGGATCAGGGCCTTTATTGTTCTCTTAATAACAGGCAGCATTGAGGTACTAATGTTCTTAATCATTAAGTGGTTTTTTGTGATGCTGTACTCCGGGGAACTGTAGCACAATTCATCTATGTTGGTTAAACTGAATCACTCCTCAAATATGAATTAGCCAACAAGCAGTGGTTAACCAGCTCTGGTTTAGACTTGAGAAGATGGGAAATGACCATTTATTTAATCCTGGGCTAGCTGATTATATCTTCATATCCCACTCATTTTTACCTCCTCATTAACAGAATCCAATCCCTCCCAGTTATCTCTGGATATGCACATGGTACTAAAACAATGTTTCTTAGGATGAAGAAGCTTCCACAAGGATTTACATTACTTAAGGTGAGGAAGGATATAAATTTGTCTGCTTACTGTGCCAGTGCTTTGGTCAATGAGATACTTCATGAACATAGTAACCAGTAAAGTTTGGGCAGGAAAACATCAAGCATTTATACAGCACTGGCTGTCTTTGATCCTCAGAGTAACTGTTGACCCCGACAGGACAAGGACATCGAATTAGCAGCTAAAGTTTGCTGAAATTCAGTCAGCCACTTCTTTCAGACACCAGAAAAAGCCAAATAAAGTAATTTTGATTAATGAGTTAAGCCAAATGTGGCGCTCACCGGTCTCCAGCGCAAGATGTACTTGGTGATGTGAGATCGTTCAGGAGCGTTCCACTGGATGGGGTGAGAGTTTGGCTGATTTGTTGTACTCTCTGTGATGATCACCTGAACAGGCCCAGTTGACCCTGGAAAAAAAAGAACAGAATTGCCATTTTTAACATGGTGGGGATGCTTTTTTTGCTGCTTTTGTTGTGGAGTCATCAAAGAGCAAGAAAGCTGCATGACTCACATACTATTTCTTTATATGGGAAATAAGTTATATTGTCTTTCTATCCTTAACGCTTCATCACTACTAAGAAAACTGGTGAAATAGAATATATTTGGGGGGGGGGGGGAGTTAACATGCACTGTTTGGGCTCATTTCCTGTGAGTTATCAAAGAAACAGAACACTGCAGCAGTCTAGTACAGAAAAGGTCTGCAAAGCAAAGCTGCATTAGTCAAAGGGAGGGAGCTTCCCAGTAACTAACTGTTTTCATCAATTAATATCTCCTGCAATGGGAGCAGGGAAACAGATGAGAAATGTCTGCCAAATCCAGGCCTAATTGCATGGCATGGTGAGGGCAAATTCCTGATCTGACACTGAATACACCCTGCAAAAAGACACTAGTCTTTTAATACTGTACCAAATTTCTTATTTGGGTCATCTGAACTACTGAATTTTCATATAGTGAGGCATGTCTTCTGCACACAAAGCACACCAGGAGGGTTGGTGGAAGTTTTGAGATAAATCAGGCCCATAAACTCATGACAATCTAAGTTCAGCAGTGCTCTAACACTGAAGACTATCAATTGCATTTAGCTACTTCAGGCTCAGGCGCATCTTCTCCACAAAGCTCTCCAATACAGAAGAGGAGTTCTCTTTTCAGTCCCTCCCAGCCCTGCTGGAGAGGTTCCACTGAACACTCAGCAGCACCGACCTCACGTTAGTTCTCGAAAAATCCCAGCAGAGAGCACCTTCGAATCGGCAGGAAAGTGTCTCATTTTAGCTGCTAAATACCTTCCCCTTCCCCTCATTCCCAACATTTCTAATTATCATTCATTCGGACAACCATGTAACATATATACCTGCTCCATATTTAACAGGACTTCCAGGCAAACAAGCCTGTGCCCACAGGCAGAACATTTCAAAGCTCATCTAACCCCAAACCTACATTCAGAAACATTAGATTTGGTTTATTTACACACTTTCAGTCGCTCTCTTGTGTCTAAAGAAGCCCAAAGCCCTGGTCTCCAGCCCAGAGGCATGCATATTTCACATAGCTCAGGGAAATGTTTGTTTAAGCAGTCTGGCAGGAGTCAATGAATCTCAGCAAGTCCCAGTAAGAAACTCAAGAAAAAAAGTCCAAAGAAGGCCTGCTTCCTATTGCCCTCCTTAGCTTCCTGCCCCAAAGAGAGGCCAGTCCATAGATCTGTCTGCCAAGTGTTGTTTTGCCCTGTCTCTGGCTCTCTAGATGCATGGCAACAGATAGAAATGCAGTCAGTTCGTTGACAACACTGCTGGGTACAGGTCAGGTTCAAGAAGGTGCTATCACAGACCTTTTGTACTATGCACATGAAACAGGTCCCACAGAGGAGATACTCACCTCCCTGATGTTAAGTATGTAGATGCATCACACTTTGAAGGGGCTAGTCCCCTTCTACACCAGAGGACCCTATGGTAAAACTGTAAATGAGCTTCACATTCCCCTTTTTACCTTGCAGGGCATTTAAAGGTATAAATACACTGCAGCTAGTAAGTAGACAGACTTTTCTTAACCTATCTTGACATAAAAGCAGGGAATCAGCTCAGCGTGAAACTGCTACATCCAATCCTTTCGCAGTTCCTCTACATTTATGCTTAGAGGTATGTTAGGGAACCAATGACACAAGCACAATCTTCTCCTCCCAACAGGGAAGCCAAGACATAGCCTTACGATTTCATCTGATTCAGAAGACAGTAGCAGTTGCAACCTTAAAAAGGTAAGTAGAAAAGTTCCCCTTATTGTACTCTGTTCAGGGACCTGAAACAGAACAAGCCAACAAACAGGCATTTCCTGTCCCTATAAAGATTTCCAGGAACTGACTGGGCAAACAAAAGTTCAAATATTTAATTTCTTCAGGGAACAGTAAAAATGTTTCACTCTGTGGTTGATTTTGCTTCTGTAGTCTGGGGGGGGGGGGGGGAAGGAAAGACTACCCATGTCAGAGTTTTAAGCAATAGGAACTGAAGGTTGCAGGTGTGCTATTGCTAAACACCAAGCAGCAATGTAAACCCAAGTTGTTGTGTGAACAGACAGCCATTCTCTGAACTAACACTGGTCTCAGGAATCACTGTTAATGGCCTGCCCCCTCTTTATAATCACAGTACCTGTTTGTGTCTGCTACACAAGTCGGGGGAATGGTTCTGCTTAAAAAGGAATAATGTATGGAAAGCTGAACAGGTATAGGGTGGACAGATCGCTTTCTTCATGCCTTACTTGGCGGATGAGTTAGTAACCTGTTGAGTTTCTTACCAGGATAGGTCTGCAGAGGCTGGCAATGCCACTCTCCAATACCACGACCATAGCAGTAGCACTGGTATCTGACACCATGGACGTACTTCTCCCATGAATCTCCAATTTGGTAAAAGGTACGTGTTTCTGAATCCTGGCACTGATCTAAAGGCACAAGAGAGACAGTTAAGCACTAAGCGTTACTGAAACTGCAGTGACAAATCTATGGTGAACACAGAAGTGTAAGTCACAAGAGACTTTCACAGAAGGAAATTAACAGCAACATTTATTTGCAAATAGTTACATAACAAGAAAGTGGCAACAGAAATTGAATCTCAAGGTTCTTGACATACCACTGCATGTTTTAAGTTAAATACCAGGGGGCTAATTCAGCTGTGATGCAGTTCTTAAGATACTGTTACATACAGTCCATTCACCTGGCAAACTTCCATGAGAAGCCAATGGCTGTTCCTTCAGGAAAGGATTTATTTTGAACTATCTATTGTGGAGCTCAATTATACTCCAGTCAACTAAATTCATCTCTCATCCAAAGCTAAACTGTGCTGCTCTCAAGGAAATCAATGGCAGAAGTCCTACCGGCTTCAGCAGAATTGTTATACTTTATAAGTCCAAAGTGATCCATTAATTTTCAGCAGAGTTCTTCCAGATTTACCATTGTATAAACCAAAGGAGGACACATCAAATCCTGCAATTGGCTCAGCTTGTGTAGATACAACACAGTATCAGTGCTTCAGTATGCTTCCTAGTCTGACCTATGCCTCTGCTTCTAGCTCAATGGAACTTTTCAGTGCAAACTAGCATTACGATTGCTTGGAAAAACAGGAACCTTGCAGAGAGAGCACCAACAAAATTAAACCAATTGCACTTCTACAGACATCACTCCCACCCCTCCTCCCTTTTTTCAAAGTAGTAATTTTCAGAAGCTTTACAATCCAAGTTCCTCCAGTAAACCTGTACAGATATTACTGTAAATAAAGCAGAACTTAACCACTAGTACTTCCTAATAGACTTTCTTGGCAATAGTTTGAAGTTCTTTTGGATTTAGTAAATGCAAACCAAACAGCCACGTCTTATCTTCCAATCAATGCACACTAAGGAAGGAGGGCAGGCAGGAGAGATGAAATCTCCTCATTCCTGCTGAGAACTATGATGGTTTTAACTAACCTCCAGAGCACTATTAACATGTGTTCTCATCCTGAGCTTTCTCCCTTTGCCAGAACAAAGGACAGACAAAAAAATTGATTTAGTCTAAGGTAAGTTAATACACGCTGGTGCTCCTTTCTCAGTTCAGGGAGGAGGCCTGAAGATTTTAGGCTAGACAAAGGAAAAAAATCTGATCCTAGAATCAGTGCCTAGTTGCGTATTTTCTTATCGGCATTCAGTCCCAGAGCCCTGCTTGTTAGGCTGACAGCTCCAGTACCAGAATCCAGCCACATCATCCCAGCCTGGGGCTAACGTACCCTGTTACCACAGGCTTCTAAATTTTGAGGTATGTTGCCACAATTCATCATCGACTCCTTCTGTGGCACGTCTGATAACTCAAGCTTCTGTCTTTAAAACTAGGAATGCCCTTTTACTTATCCTCCAGCAAATCCAGCATTACTTCTAGTTTTACATTCTTGCAACTCACAGCAGGAAGTGGGCAAAGAGCAGGCCCAAATTCACACACCGGTTTCACCATACCATAACCAGTTTTCTCCACAGCCACAGAGTGTGCTTGGCAAGTGGGAACAGCTGGTGACATACCAACAGGATCGCACTTCCATCTCCCCCGGCCCTGGCCGAAACACGTGCAGTTCAGCATGTGGCCCTCATCATGACGTTTGTGGAAGGTCTGGTTCACATCATAGGTGATACCATCCACGATGCACTGGTCTGTTTGAGAAAGAGAGGGACGGTTTGTCAGCAATAGCTCTAAGCATTAAGGCAGAATCCTTCTGCTTGGCATAGTGTTCCCTCCTCTTGATCAGTCTACAGAGGCTGACCAAGACAAGCTCCCCTCGTGCAAAAGGGAGCCCTCCTGTGACTGGTGATCACCGCAGAGGAACGCTGCACACACACCACCCCTCCCGAGTTCACTCGCCAGCGGTTCGCAAGTAAGCGACACTTGTGGAAAAGAGGTCTGTAGGATGCAGTCCAAAGTACTATACATTACTCAAACTACAGAACTGCCCAGTTTTTCCTTTTGACAGATTCCACATGTGAAAGAAAATCTAAACCAGTACACTGAGTCTCTCCCCGCCTCCTTGGAGGAAGGTCCAGATGGAAATAAGTCAGTGAGTACTGTCTGTAATCATCAGAACTACCCAAGGAGAAAAGAGCTACTTCGAATTCGTAAAGATACCACAAAGATGCACAAACATCCTCATGATGCTATTCTGCTCGATATCTATGCCATACTTTGTAGTTATCTGAAGACAAGAGCAGATCTATTATACAATCAAGATGCTACTGATGCCTACTAATCTACTGTTCCCTCAAAATACAGCAACCAGGTCCCAGTCTCAAGCCTAAGTACAACAGCATCAGTCTATCAGGTCAATGGCGATGCGTCCATCTGCGAGCTGGCCCAGAATTCCTAACGCCAGTCTAACAACAGCAAGGAGCAGAAAGACAGAACAAACAAAAACCACCCCAGATGTGTATTGCGTGGTTAACTGGGACCCAAGAGACCCAAGTTCAGTTCCAGAGTCAATCACTGATCATCTGTCCTTGGGGAAGTGACTCAGTTAATCCCAGGCTTTCATTCCCCATCATACTTTCCCACACCACGGGCCTGGCGTCAGGATAAACCGAGCAGCGCTCAGACCCTCCTCTGGGCACTAAGGACCGTCTCTGGCTGCTATGTTTAAACAGCTTTACTTGGATAACCTTTGCCTTTTGAAAAAGCAAAATAGCTCTACCCCTCCTCATCAAGAAAGACCACTTCAATTCCAGAATGAAACTGCAGAGAATTAGCTGTGTATGTGGAAAAAGGAGTTTCACAGACCAAAACTTTTGGCAGTGCATTTCTCACTGTTCTGAGGGAAACGCATTAATAAAAAAAAAATCCAAAAAAACTCAAAAGCCCCTGAGTGAGCCTTTCCCTATAAATTATATCTCATTTCAGCAGTGGTGTTAAAAGTCCTTTCTTGGCTGCTTGACAGCAACCCCCCTGCCTTTTCCAGACATGAAGCCAATGCTGTGAGCTAGCTGTAGGATGATCAAATGTCTGTGCATTTAAGTTGTCTTTTTTTGGTATTGCTTAAGCACTTCTCCACTTGGACCCCTCATATAAATAAGTAAATAAATAAGAGTAATCTCAGTGCTGTCCTGCCAACTTTTTGTATAGATTAGCCAGCAAAGGGCTAATCCAGCACAGAGGAATTGAACATTTCATTGCAGAACAATAAAACAGGACAGGTCTGCATTCAAACTTCAGACTAGTCTGGGGTTTTGTCTGTTCTCGAGACGGGGAAGTGCCTCTGCTGAGCTCTGTCAACTCCTAGACAAAAGGAGGTAGGGGCACCTACTGATCAAGCTAATCAAGGTCTGTCTCTGCCTGCAAAGGCAGAAACAGTACTTCTGCAGCATGTGAACAAGACAGGAACTTTGCATAGCTCCTCCAATTCCCTTCCTACTCTGAAGAAAAGCTAATATGCAGTTTTGGAGTCTGGGATCAAACTCAGTGATGGAAAAAAAAGCAAACCCACTTCTCCCACTGCTCAAAACAGTTAGATTAAAGCAATGATATCAACATGAGAACCAATACCTCTGAGCTGTGAATAGGCAATGCAAGTCCATTCTCCACGGCCATTTCCTACACAAGTACATCTCATCATATGGCCCATGTCATGCTGTTTATCCCACTGGTCCCCAACACGGTACATGACACCATCATTGGTTGTGCAGATTTCTTCATGGGCTGGTTGAAAAGAAAGCAAGAGGTTATTTTATGGGGATAGAATTAACAAGATCTTGATGTCTTACAGCATTTGCAATGCATCTTCATACTGTACAGAGGCTTCTGCATCTGAACAAGGAAGCTTTAGGCAAGACCCACTCAATTTCAAACCGCATTTTTGCTGGGTGATGACATTCTCGAAGTGCATCTCCCTTGGAGGGCTCATTCATTTTAATTTTCATTTGAAAGCTACTAGAAATAGCTTCTATACAATGTCCAAGGGGTGCTGTGTGAAAGAATCAGTTCTTGTTACACGTATGCCTTGACATGAATATAACCATGTGAAGACCTGCATGCTCCACAAGCTGTTTAAGGACTCCAGATGCTGCATTGCCATGAGTTAAACGCTTTTCATTGAAAAATTCATTGTCACATTCCCTCCCACATGTCCCCTCTTGACATCATAGAGACAGGCACAGATTGTAGGAACAGACCACAATACTGATTTTGACACTGCTGCCATTTTCAGGGGAACACGCCAGTATTACAAGGACAGACTTCTTGCTAACCAGACTGGGCAAGAGGAAGTGGTGAGCCATGAGGGAGAAGCTTTGGTTGATGCAAGATAAAATACTTCACTTGCTACAAAGCACTAGAGTCCAATGCTCTCCAATGGATCTACACTGATTTGCACCAGCAGGGAATCATGCCAACCACTGGATTTTACCAAAGTAGTAATGAAAATTGTCTTCTCTTGGCATTGCCTAAGTCTCTGTTAGAGGTGATCAGTGGGGAAAAAACAACAAAAAGCAAAACCAAAAAAACTCCAGACAAAACCAAAACTTCAAAAATGCCTGATAGAGCTTTGGGCTGGGCTGCCGCTCACTGGAAGTCATCAATAACTGACAGCTCTTTACTTCCCAGCTCAAAAAGCCACTTATAGGTTTGCCATAACCCTTTTATGTTTCTCAGCCTTACCAGCCATAGGGCAGAAACCAAATTTCTGGTCAGCATCATAGTTCTCAGTGGTTCCACACCACTTCATGTTGTCTCTCCGTCCCTCAGAAGTACAGTCGGTGTAGTTGCGGTTGTTGTACAGGAAGGGGAAGTGGCACAGAGCACCATTGGAATTGCCACCACGTGTCTGGACCAAAACTGTACAAAAGTGAAAGGAAACAGATGCAAATGATGCCTGCATTCTCCCTTAGCATGCATGGAAGAGCTTGGAAAACAAACCACTAGCACTTCTTCCCCCCCCCAACATGTACCCATGGGTCTCTTTTCTTGACTTTAATGCAGATCTGGAAACCTAAGCCTTGCACAAGGTCAACTCAGTTCAAACATTGCTTTGGAAGGAGCTGCAGAGCCAGCCATGGGAATTTCTGGGGAACAGGGAAAATCCAAAGCTTACTGCATTTGAAAAGCAGCTTTGCAGAGCCTTTGTGCAAAAGCCCAGGGAGATCAAATACTCTCTCAGTTCTCAGCATACCTGTTATTATCTGACTGAGGCTATTACCCAACTGTGCCCTTTGGCTTCAAGGGGAGCCTCAGCCCTCAGGAAAGGGTTACAATTCAGTTATGTACAACAGGACAAGTCAAAACCTCTCTGCAGATCTCTGTTGGTTGAAGCTCTCTGCTTCATGTTTTGCAAGCAGCAGTGGAAAGAGGGCTGTAATCTACCTGAACTACTCACCTCTTGAGCAACTCTGCTTTACAAACAACAAAGGACAACAAGGAGTCATCCGTTCAACTCTTTATGTCTCAGTATTTCACATTCCCCACAGTGTATTACAAGAAGTCTCACTAAAACAAGAATGTGTGTGGACAGGGATAGTGCAGGGTGGTTTCTGTTTGGATTGGGTTTTGGTGGTTTGTTTTTTTTTTAAAAAAATAATATTGTACATACTACAGAGAAAAGCTTGACTTTTATCAGAAAAAAAACAGCTGACATAAAACAGAGGATAAAAAAAAAAATCTATGCAGGGTAAGCAGCAGTATTTTCATGTGGGAATATGAAAAGTTCTCTCCAAGATCTGATCCCAGAGAAGTTGCCTGTATACTGTTCCACAGATGTCCGATGGGCTTTGCAGGAAGTGCAGTCCCACAGGCAGATCTGTGCTGTGAAGGCAGCACTGACCATCTACAGAGAGGAGGGAATCCTGCTGCATTAGTCAGGCGCCAGCTCTTGATCAGTGTTCACAAATCACAATAAAATTACTGCTATATATGGCAGCCTGGCTAGATGGTCAGGATGGAGGGAGCGACAGAGAACTGCACAAACTGCTTCATGGATATCCTCCCCTTCACAGCCTAATATGGGCATTACTCTAGCAATTCAGCCAAGTAGAGGCAAAGTCCAGGCATCCTTTGGGCCAGAGCTATGTCCTGACAAAGGTACTCCCATTCTAAGGTCAGCTCAGAAGAGAGAGAACAGCACTTAAAGGCTACACTTGTAGCATCCTGAGCACTCTCCAAAGGTACCAAGATCACAACAGTGCCCTAACTCTAGACAGTCCTCCATTCCCAGGACTGCCTTGCTGCTGAGTATGCCTAGAGTCCCTCCAGACTGCCAGAATTTTCGGGCAGCCTGTCCTTATGTTTTCTGCTCCTTCTTCCATCTGGGCATGATGGTCATGTGCCTGTGAAGACCCTCTGAGAAGAACTCACCGTTCTGCTCGGTACAGAAGGAGTATCTCCTGTCCTGCTCGAAGTTCGAAGTGGTGCTGCACCAGAGGTGCCCATCTGTGCGGCCTTCAGTGGTGCAGGAATAGAAAGTCCTCCCATCGTAGGTGAAAGGCAGAACACAAGCTTCTCCATCAGAGTTGCCACCGTATGTTTGGGTCACAGCTTTAAAACAAGCAAATCACAGCATTATACTCTGGCTTTAAGCAATCCCCAAATCTTAGTGCTCTAAAACAGCAATAGCCTCTGGGCCAAGTCACTGGCTGCTGTAAACCCACACCGACTGCCATGGACCTGGGCCAGTACACACCCCCGGATGACTTGGCTCCACAGCTGTATCATTCTTTTACATTCTTTTCCAAACATGTATTATTGCAGCTCAATTTGAATAAAGTTATTAATGTTGCTCCCCAAGGGCTCTGTTTTCCCTCTGCAGGTTATATATAACTCACTGGGAAATGTTTCTGCCCTACAGAACCAGGCTTCAAATAATCAAAACAACTACCCCTTGCACCTTTCTCCCGTAAGTCTTCTGAAGATGTTTCTGATACACACACAAAATGATTCTACTTCGAAATTAAACCACAGGGCTGTCCCAAAGATCTCACTGGACAGAAGAGGCACTCAACACAAACTCATACCTATTTCCTGGCAGCTGACTCCATTGCCCAGGCAGGTACAAAGCATTTGCTGGCTGCCCTGCGTCTTGAGCCACTGCATGCCCACAGAGTACACCACTCCGTTATCAGTTATGCACTGGCCATAAGGCTGAGGCTGGGGCTGCTGAGGCTGCGGCTGGTACAGAGCAGTCTGCACATTCGTGAAGCTTGGAGAGCCAGATCCTGCAGCAGAACATGAGAGAGGAGAGAGATGTTACATGTGAAGCAAAAGAACAGAATGCCCCAATTAACTGCTGAGATAGTAAAACTTCAGGCGCTGCCTCCATCAAAGGCATGACTCTCCTGGTTTCCCTCAACACATTTTAATTATCCCACTTAGCAAGCTTCAAAATTAAAAGAGCAACTCCTGCTCCCGATACTGATAGCCTCTGGTTTCCACCAGTGTAGAGTGGCTTTAGAAAGGATTTAGAGTCACCTGCTTTTCACAGGAATTGTTTAGAAACAAATTTTTTTTGAAAAAAGAAAGTTTTAGATGAAGGAAATCTAGAGTAGGAAAATCAAGATCAGTGACAAGACAACCAAAAAATTACCACGGAAGTAGGGAGATAAGGCAAAAAGGATTAATTTTGAATTTTTTGTTGAAAAATAAACCACAAATGTATTCATTTACTCTGGAATTTTTAAACTTTGAATCAAAGTTTTTGGCCAATTATCATTTGGAATTACACTGACAGACGAAGAGGCTTGTTATCAACATTATGGAAAGTTTTGCCAATGATTCCCACAGAAATCTCCACAGATTACAGATTGCTGAAACAGGGGAAATAATAATGGACACAAAACATGGGCACCCTTGAAGGCTTGTACATTTTGAAGTTTAGACATTACAAGAGTTTGAAGTTAACTTGCTGGTACTGAACAGTTAAAGGTCATTTATGAGAAAAATTTAGTGTAGGTTCTACATGAAAACAGAGAAGTTTTACACTGGACTCACCAATAGGGAACCCCGATCCTTAAAATGGCAAAAAAGAATTTAGAAGACAAAGACTTTAACAAACTTTGGGGGGAAAAAAATCCTACATATAAACAAGGTAATATTTCATACCAAAATTACAAACTATCTAATGTACATGTATTAAATAGCATTGTATACATTCCTTGGCATTTCTGGGTTTTAGAGCTTAAGCATTAGGAGGGGTGTATTTATCTTGTCAAAGAAACCAGATGGTCTGAGTGGAGTTTAAATTAAGGACTTTCAAAGAAAGTCACCCTGTGGCGAATAAAGTTCAAATATTAACTTGAAGTGTCATGCTTCCAAGACAAAGTTAGCAGCTCGCTCCTGCGGCTGCATAGCCCTAGGTGTGATTTACTGCTCCATGATTACACAGACAACCACATCTGTATGTGGAAGCCCCATCTGTGCATGGAAACAAGGTATAAATTAATCTTATCTACACATGCACAAACAAGCAGCATCTCCTGAACTCTGACCCTCTTTGTTGCTGATCCTTCCCTGACAAGACGCTTAAATACCTAACTGAGGATGGCACAAGTCAGCCCCAGACCAGCTCCCAGACATGCAAGACATGACATTCCTTGTACCTCCCCCTACCTTTCACACTACGATGCCCCCACTTACCAGTGCTGGTCGTGTGCAGGGATGTGTGTCTTTCACATTTCCATTCACCTCTGCCATTACCGGTACAGACACACTGAAGCAAGTTTCCACGGTTATCCTTCTTGCTCCAGGTATCTCCAATTCTGTAGGAAGTCTTGGTGTCATGGTCATTGCACCTGTCTGTATAAGGAACATGTTAGCTCTTTCATCTTCGGATGGCTTTGCCATGTGTTTTACAGTACTGAGCCACCAACACCATCACACAAGCTGATAGTTTAAAGCCTATATTGAGAGCCCACCTTATTTCCTGTGGCCCACTACTACAAGTCCTTGTGAAAAAGCACATTCTGGATTGAATATGTTCTTGCTAGTTATTTTTTAAGCTATTGTAAACTTATTTTGTCTACCAGACACCTTTAAAGCTTAAACTTTTTTTAATGTCCTTTTTACCAAAAAAAAAAAAAAAAAAAAAAAAAAAAAAAAAAAAATCAAAAAAATCCGAAGTCTTTGTAGCTGGGTCATTTCATGTTCTACACAGGGCACAGTTCAAGTTTGGATCTCTACTTCAGCTGGAAAAACACTCAAATTTGTTTGAGAGCAATATGTAAATTCCATTTCTTCCAAAAGTGTTCATGAAACTCCAGTAATGTTAAGATGCTCATGTCATACCAGGAATATTAGTATTTCTAAGTCTCCCTTTTGCCTTTAAAAATCCACAGCCTCTGACAAATTGAGTAAATGGGTTCAAAGGACAGCATAACAAACTACTCCTGTCCAGATGCCAGATCCACACAGATTTAGTTCTTCCATTACAACATTTTAACTTCTCATTCAAGAGAAACTTGATACAGTGGCTCAAATATAATCATGGATCAATGAACACGGATTTATGAAGAACTGTAGAAGGACATATGCATCATGCCAGACTGCCACTGAAAGGGCACTTGGGATAACAATGTGGAAAACACATTACTAATCCACAGTAGTTAAAATGACCAAAAACTGAGTATTTGCCAGAAGAGTGGCAAATTGGTGAAGTATTCATAACATCATTCGGAAAAGGTGAAAAAAAAATCTATCTTATGGACACTCAGTCTCAAGTTACACAACAAAAAGCTGAAATGTTCCCCAAGAAATCAGCTGTGATTCTGGGAAATGCTGGCCATAAAAGGTATGTAACATAAGCACACACTGAAGCATAATGCCACTTTGTGGGCTACAGCTATCATGGTACATATATAAATTTGAATTTCTCTGTTTGATTACATTTGAAAAAGAAAATGAAAAATGAAAAGATTATTTTATTGCAACTTCTGTTACGATACAACAATGCAGACCTGAATTATGGGAGGAAAGATACTGCCAAATCATTTTTACTAGTAATAACTCCTCCAAAATTCACAAATAACACATTCTCATTTACTCATTCCTATTTGACAGTTAACAATTTTCCCCATGTGTTTTTAATAGGCTTAATATTGTCATGGCTGGTTTCATTTTTACAGCTCATTTCTTGACCAAGTTTCTCCAGATCTTCAGTTTTAATCACAGCTCTCCTTTAGTGTTTCAGTTCTTTACAGGTCTGCTGTTTATAACAGCCAAAAGCCATTATCTGTGTGCCCTGAGGCAACTGAATGAGGCAATTTAAAGGCTACAGGACAGTTTCTCAAACCTTGCATAACAAAGGTATAAGGTACAAAGGTAAATTTCCTTGAGGTAACTGGTATAAACCCCCAATAGGTCCACAACAGAGCTTTTTCCCAACAAATTTGGAACAAAAGGTACATAAACGAGCAAGATTTTTGGATTTTAAAATCCCTGTTTGCTTTGCAAATACAAATAATATGTACTATTAACAATTACGTCCTTCAAGATGTGAAAACTACAAGTAGTCACCTGTGCCAGAGAAGCATGTTTACACTGAAGACAAAAGGAAGGGAAAAACTACTTAGATGGGAAAACAGATGCAACAAACCCTGTTTAGCTAACATACAGAATAAACAGCTATAAAAAGAAAAAATAAGAGGACATTTTAATGTGGCAGATCCTGCTGTTGAAGTAGGTAACTATTTCTCTTTAAAAGCACCTAATTCTCCCTGAGGAGTCTGCTTTAAAGATCAGAAACAGAGATATTAGGCCAAACTCTCCACCATTTTGCACACCAAACAATTCCCCCAATTTCCTGTGGGATGCATAACTGTGATTCATCTGGCCTGTGGATTTCTTAAACCTTTCTCACTAAAGCAGGTTAAAATCCTAAATAACCTAGCTATTCTGTGACCAGCACAGAACACCAGCTCTCCAGATCACAGGTGGCAACCAGGATGTGCACACACCCACCCCCTCCCCTCAGAGGGGTTGTCTCCCACCCCATCAGGCAGCAGCCCTCCCTCTAAAACCACCACTGCTTGCAACAGGACAGAAAAAAAGAGAGTATCTTTTCTTTTTGACACAGGACAGATTTGAGAAATATTATAAAGAAAAGGGAGCAGCTTACAGATGCCAAGCCAGCACTTACTTCTGGAGGTGCAGGTGATGCGGCCACTGCCCTCTCCCAGGCAGGTGCAGTCCACCATCATCCAGCCTTGGTAGGGCTTCTCCCAGGTCTCACCCACCACGTAGGACGTTCCAGCCGCGTTGTCGTAGCATCGCTCAGCTGCAAGAGGGAAGGGGAGAAGAGTCCACCCAGGGCTACCCCACTTGGGGATGCCTCAGGGAAGATGAGAGGAGGTCATGCCCCTGACCAAGCTGTAGGAGAAGGGAGCCGTGACCTACCCACGGGCTTGCAGGTCCACTCGCCCTTCCCGTTGCCCAGGCACACGCACTCCAGCATGTAGCCGCCAGTCTCGTGAGGCCGGCGCCAGGTGTCACCAATCTTGTAGGATTGGCCCCCCTCATGGCAGCGATCTGCAGTGGGAGAGAGGGGAGCTGAGGTGAGCAAATACTCCAGGGACAGCATCATGGGGACAAGGTAAGAGCCACCAGCCAGGGCAAAGGGGGGTCAGTCTGGGGAGAGGTAGTGGGTGGTAAGGAGAAACAGGAGGAGAGGCCACGGCCACCTCCTCCAGCCTCCAAAATGGCACCTGCCATATTTCACTGGTATCTGCCATTTTCTGAGCCTCCCAGACCCTGTCCTCTCTCCTCAGCTAATCCCCTCCAGGTTTCAAACCACAGCTGATATGTAGCTGGTGAAAGCAGAACACTGGGGCTCAAGGATGTGCTGTTTCTCCCTCAGACCCCGCTCGGCCTGGGGGCTGGATAGAAAGGGTTGGCCTCCATTTTGTTCTGAGGTGGTACCACTTGGGTGTCTGTCCCTGTACAGTGTGGGGGACATAGCAGCCAGGCTAGCATGGGGAGAATAAGGATGTGCTTGGTGTGACACCTCTGTGGGACATTGGTCCTCTTGGGTTTAGAAAACCAGCCCTGGAAAAGCAGACTCCCAGCCTGACAGGGCCTCATGTCCCTGAGGCTGTCTGGACCTGTTGCAAGGCACAGGCTCAGGGAGGGGAACATAGCAAAGGGCAGTTTGCAAACACAGGGTCTTCTCCAAAGGAACAGAGGAGCAACACATATCTGATCATTTATTAGGGGCCACTAAAATGTTTCATTGACTTATTTATAAAAGCAAGGAATTTAAGAGTTATGAAGATTGATTCAAAGCCAGTTGCAGTCAAAGAGACTCTCCAGTGAGCTCTAAACCAAGTTGATGATGACAAAATGAGACTGTTCTTATATTCACAATTTCCTTACTGACTCTCTCTTCTTACAAAACTTATCATCCCTGCCCAATAAAATGACATTAAACTCAGACAGGCTTCAACTCTACTTGTTAGATCCAATGTATTTCTTTTTATTTCCTTGCTATAATGATGGCTGGCTTCTGAGTCCCCTTTGGCAACGCTACTGAGATCAGCATGTGTGTCTTAAACAAGAAACTGGATACTTTTAAGAACAAGACTTTTCTCAAAAGGTGCCTCAGGGACTTTGAAATCTCAGTCTGAAAGCCCTGACAGTGATCTTCATCTGTGCTCACAGAAAGTCTAATTATGAACCAAAGGGAAATTGTGAACAATTCAGTGACTCAGTAAGGAAAGGATTGTCCAGACAGAGACATGAGAGGGAGAAATGGGGAGAAAGGATGAAGGGAAAGAGGAGGAACAACAAGAGGAAAGTATGGGTCAGGCTGGTGAAAAAGGAGTTGCAGAAACACATTGAGCTGATGTTTAGATATCAAATCCCAGCTCCCTCAAGGACAAGTGTTGGCAAGACATTTTTGTGTCTCAGGTGGTATTTATTTATTACTTATTCAGAGTAGTCCCGTGAATACTGATTGTTGTTATTCTGACTCACTAGATGCAGACAGACCCTCACTATTTTCTCCAGTCAAAAATACTTTCATAAATGCATCTGTGAAGATGCAACACACTCTTGTATATAGTAAATGTACCAACCTGCATGGGTGGACACTAACAGTCATTTTTGGCTTTTTTTTAACATATAGCACTTGACCTCTTAACCAAGGGGAATTTGGTTGTGCAAATGTATGTTCATGAGGCAAGGACTTTCAATTCCAAGATTTTAACAGGCTTTGGATTAACCCCCCCCAACTCTAGCTAATGGGCATTGGGAATACCGTGTAAGTTGCTCTGGAAAATTTGACACTAAGGAACAATAGCTGTAGTAATAGGTTTTTAGTTACATACTGGCAATGGTGCAGCTGATTCTCCCACGTCCGGCTCCAATGCAAGTACAGTCCCAGATCATGGAGTCCTTGGGGCGCTCATAAGTCTCCCCTACTCGGTAAGTGGATCCAGTGTATTTGTCAAAGCAAGTCTCTTCAGCTGTGAGGGGAGAAAAATCAAATTCATGTAACCACAACAGTAAAGTGTACAGTCAGAAACAAACACACATTCCTCATCTCTTCACATGGATGTTGTTTTTTTTTTCCCTGAGGAAAAATAGGTATCAATCTCCTCTTTCTTCTTGGAATGGAAGTGTAGAGGAAGTTGGGTGATATTCACCCCCTCAAGGTCCCCTCGATGCTGAATAACCTCATGTTCCCTCCCCCAGTGACCCAGAAGTTGAGCAAGCCACACAAGCAGGCACAGCCCTGAAAGGATCAATCCCAGCTGTCGGAAATGCAACAGTACAACAAACAGGAGGGAGCAAACATCCCCTAGAAGCTGTGTGCTTTGTCAGGCTAATCCTCCTCCTTTTGACTTGGCAAAAATGAAGTAGATGAATCCTAAATTCTGCAGCAGTCCCACCAAAGTCAACAGCACCACTTGTGAATTGTTCACACACGTGCATGAGTAAGTGATTAGAGAATAGTTATGTCAGTGCTGCCACCAGACTGGAGATCTGCAACAGAACAGCCTTCTTCACTGCTAGACAAAGTTAACTGTGACATACAGGAAACTTTCTATTGGACTTGAAACTGTAAAACTTGGAAACTCCTGCAGGGGAAGGAAAGGTAGATTAAAACTCTTCTTATGGAGGGGACTGAATACTCCTTAGAATACTCTAGCTGTGAGGCAGGCAGCACACAAGCCTTGCCAAACAGCTTGCTGGGACGCTCCCATCTGCCTTGCAGAATGCTATCAGCCAGGAACTAGTTCTCCTCTCTAACTCCTCCAGAGCCACATAAAGGAGCGATGGCAAACCAGTGGCTTCAGACGAGCAAATACAGATCGATCGCATCTGATAATCTAAACTAAAATCGTATCCCAGACAGACCCATCATCTTCCAGAAGACTTTGCATTTAAAGTTCTTTCTGTTACCTAAACTTTTTCTGCAAAAGACTAAACAATCTCATTTTACACTCAATTATAGCAAGCTCACAGCAGGCTTGGGGGCTGCGGAAAGTTGTAAGCTGAAATATTTTTCAACAAGCTGACGACACCACACAGCTACGAAAAGTTGGGGTGAAGCAATCAAGCAGCACAAAGCCAGCACTGCAAAGCGACTCCAGATTTGAACTTCCCCATGTGAGTCCAGGAGTCAGTTCAGTTCATTACAAAGAAGAGGTTGGCTCCAAAATTAACGTTTGGATCCAATCCTCCAGGGAGATGAGTGATGTTTGGCTCAGAGTTCTGGTGGCAGGCCCATCGCTAATGAAAAGCATTTCTTAGAATCCCAAGCCAGATCTTCAGTGTAATTGAGTGTAGATCCGTTACTGACCCTAAAGCGCCAAACTTCAGCTGAAAGCCCAGCCTGCTAGTTACACCTCAGCACAAGGCTTAGCTTACTGAGCACCAAAAGCCATGCTGGGGTCTCGACGCAGACAAAAGCCCACGGACTTACGCTCAGGCTTGCTTTCGCAGTTAAACCCTCGGCTTCCACCGTAGCAGGTACAGACCAGCGTGTTCCCCAGGTAAATGCGCTCCCACTGCTGGTTTATCTGGTAGTACCGTCCATTGTCGTAACACGTCTCTGGGGGAAGGAGGTGAGGGTAGGAAGCGGGGGGGAAGAGAAAGAAAAGTTCAGAGTCACCGACGGTAGCATCGGGGAAATAAAGGGCACGGCAGGGGCGAGCCGCGCCTGCACGGGGCACCGGCTCCGGCCCCGCACTTATGCCGAGCCCGGGGGCAGAGAGAGGCACATGGGGCCGGGGCTTCGGCTCTGGGGCTTCCCCCTACCCTGGTCATGCCCCGTGCTACCCGCAGGACCCCATCCCGGCGCGGTACTCACGCTTGCCCTGCGCCGGGGTGCCCTGCGGTACCGAGGTGGTCTGCGCCTGCCGCCGGCTCTTGCCGCCGGCTCCACGGCGCTGGCCGCCGCTGCCTCCCGCCGCTGCAGCCCCCACGCAGAGAGCGAGCAGCGCCAGCCGCCACACGGTGCGGCCCGGCATCCTGGTACGGCACGGTACGACACGGCACAGACACGGGCGCCGCTCACAGGCCGCCCGACAGACGGGACAGCAGCGCCGCGCGGGCGCTATATAG
>WTSP01022923.1:0-45126 GCA_025331215.1 Actenoides lindsayi
AATTGTCCATCCATCAAATCCATATTTCACCAGCTTGGAGACCAGAATGTCATGCGGGACAGTGTCGAAGGCTTTGCACAAGTCCAGGTAAATGATGTCAGTTGCTCTTCCCCCATCTTAGGTTGCTCTTCCCCCATCTAATAACTACATATCATAATAACTACATATGACCTTACAGATTTGAGGAAAAGTGGCTGGAAGGCTGCCCAGAAGAAAAGGATCTGGGGGTGTTGGTCAACAGTCAGCTGAACACGAGGCAACAGAGTGCTCAGGTGGCCAAGAAAGCCAACAGCGTACTGGCTTGTATCAGAAATACCGTGGCCAGCAGGGCTAGGGAAGTGATTGTTCCTCTGTACTCGGCATTGGTGAGTCCACACCTTGAATACTGTGTTCAGTTTGTGGCATTGCAGTGAAAGAAAGACATTGACGTTCTGGAGTGGATCCAAAGAAGGACAAGGAGGCTGGTGAGGGGTCTGGAGGACATGTCTTATGAGAGTGGCTGAAGGAACTTGGGTTTAGTCTGGAGAAGGGGAGGCTGAAGTGAGACATTATTGCCCTCTACAACTACCTGAAAGGAGGTTGGAGTGAGGTGGGGGTTGGTCTCTTCCCAAGTAGCAATTGGTAGGACAAGAAGAAAGGGCCTGAAGTTGCGCCAGGGAGAAATTTCTTCACTGAAAGGGTTGTAAAGACCTGAAACAGGCTGTCCAGGAGAGTGGTGGAGTTACCATCCCTGTAGATATTTAAAAGACATGTAGATGTGGTGCTTAGTGACATGGTTTAGTGGTGGACTTCACTGCTGGGTTAACAGGTGGACTCAGTGGTCTTTTCCATTTTTCCATGATTCTATGATTCTATGTCTGAGTTCAACTGACTGATATACATAGTCCACTGCCTCAGGGTGACTTTTTCTTTAATAAGGAATTCACATTTTAGAGAAGTCCAAGTCAGATGTGTGCATCTACTTTACAATAGGAAGTAAGATATACATATAGGAATTTTAAGGCCATATCTTTGCAGGGCTTTGAAGTTATTGATGCTCTTCTGGCTTATATTCATGGAGTTTTTCTGCCATTGGCAATCTCATGGGAAATTTTTCAGGGTTAAATCTTACATATCTGCTCAAGCTATGTTATTGCTGTCATCTCTCTAGATTCAGGTAGTTGCAAGATCTGGATAATTTGGCCTAGGGGGCTGTAGTAAGTGAAAGTTTGTGATTATCTAATTTAGACCATGTCACCATCTAGGTTTTTTCTTTAAATAACTCTTGTAGTGCTTCACTGTGGTCTGGGCTGAGTAGTCTTTATAGTTCTCTGGTAAGGACCCTCTGCAACTAGACAACATTTTCTCAACGTATAACATAAGTTTTCCCAGAGGTCTGAGCTGGTGAAGAATGCTGATTGTAGACTAAAACTTTTTTAATTTAAATTTTTCTGTTGGCAAACTTTATTTTCAGAAATCATGTTTTCATTAGTTATATGGGTTGCAGTGAAAATACTGAGAAAAAATTTCCAGAGGAAAATCTCTTTTCAGAAACAAAGGGAAAAGTCCTATTAAAATGAAATTACATTTGGAAATGTTTGATGTTTTGTTCCATTATTTTCTGACAGAACAGCAATAGCAGTACATAGTTGTGACAGACATTGGAATGCTATGATGTGGCTTGATACCATGAGTCAAAACATGAATAGTGAAAGTGATACAGAGATTTAGAATATTTTTTTTTACAATATTGTTTTGTCACTGTGCAAGACTGAGAAGGTACTGATTTTCATTTGAAGTTGCCATGGATAAAGTAATTTCAAGTGTGGAATTTGTTCATAAAGAAAAATAATTCTAAGTTTTTCAGCCGTCTCTTAGGAGGTAGCATTCAGTGTGTCACACCAAAACTGAACTGCACAAAGAATGAATCTAAGTATTTCAAGTCAGCTAATCCATTTCTGATCTCACCTGATGCTTATAAACTCAACTAATTTCAATTCTCTTCTTATATCCATTAAGTATCCAATGAAGTCAACAGTGTTCCCCAGTTAGGGCCACAATTTAACAAACTGTATTGAAAATAATTGCTTCCACTTCAACGGGCAATGCACAAACTGCTTTTAAACTGTTGGTTTTCAGTCAAAGCAGAAACTAACCTGTCCTAGAGTGAGAGGACAACCCATGTGCTCAGCTGCAGGGGAATGTTGTTTTGCTGAACAATAGTGACCTTTGCTGTTTATAGTTGTTTTGGTTACTCTTCAGTGACATAACTTCTGTCTCTATAGCAGTATTTTGTATTAGTCAAACATAGATTGTTGGCATCTGCTCATAATGATGTTGATACCTATCCCTTCAAAGGGTAAAAAGGTGTTGTCAGTTTTCTAGCTCCTTCAAGCATGGAAGAGCATAATATGTTGTCCAGAAGGGGTTCTCCTACATGATTAGTTCTTCAAAGTGACCACAGGTGTTTTCCATTACAGAACTAAACCTGAGAAGTAAATCTCCCATAGATGTAAAACATGATAGATGCAATCATTGGCTTGGTTCTGGTCATCATATGCAAATCTAGAGTAATAACCAGTAGAGTCAATGGACTTATTTTGAATTTACTTTGAATATAAAGGATGCTAGAATTTGACCTTAAGTGTACTGACACAAACTTCTGTAAACAAGTAAAGAAGGATTGAAAAGCTTTTTCCTTAGAAGAAGTAAGTGTTAGGGACTATAGAGTTAGCAAGTTTGTAAGAATGTCATCATGTAGAAAAGGGTACTGGCACAGTAAATACAAGCTGGCAGTTTAAGCTTGGCACCTGTACACAACAAAAAACTAAGCAAGGCATTTGTAGGAAAGCAGCTAACACAGTATGGGTTGTTTTGTTCATTTTTTTTGTTTTGGGTTTTTTTTAATTGTTGGGGTTTTTTTTGTCAGTTAAACTTGTTTAAAAACTTCCCACCATCTTTTTCAACATTAGCCTTCTATTCTTGACTTCTCATTGCACTTCAATATCTTGTTAGCTAAATAGTCCAGTTGACAGAAATGTTTGTGGTCCTGTGGTGTGAAGTTGAGTGTTGAAATAATTCAAGTTACAAATTAAAATATTCCCAAAGAAAATAAAAAAATAGCTATCTCAGAATAACTCTAAATCTGATGGAATAAGCTCCATTCTCTATAGTAATATAGATAAATGCCTACTGAGATGCATCTGCCTTGCATTCAGTCAGTCTCATCACCAAAAAAGCACTTTTTCATGGAACATTGTGGACACAGTTTTGGAAGAAATATTCATATTGAAAGAAAGATAATGTCACTCTGTTGACCTTTACTCTCTTCCATATCAGCTCTTGAGCTCTGTAGATCTCCCAGTCTATGAAAGATGGACGACAGTATAGTATCTAGTAATTGCACTGGGACTTGGACCATGAGCAAACATGGTCACTTTCTTAATGCGAAATAGAATTGAGAATAGAATAGAGAGATCTAATGTTAGTTTGTTTCTGGTTTTGGATTTTATGTCTAAAGAGCTTCTAAGGAGAGGATATTCATTGCTGCAGTCTTACCCTAATGGTCTTTTCCTCATAGTGTTACAGCTTCCCAGGTTACCTCCACGTGAATTCTAGGGCTTGCAAAGGTCCACTTTCACTGCCAGGAGAAAAGGAGCTGCTCAATCTCTTTTCTTCCTTTTTAGAATCATGTAAGAGGGATCCTACAGTTGCTCTATAAGGGATACAGGTCATGTCAAGGAGGGGACATCTGTATGGACTGATAAAACAGGCATACCTCTGTTCTGCATTGAGCTGACTGGATGCATCCAAAAGCCATGCAGCACTATGGCCAAGATCATATATGTTGCTTCTGTAGCTATGTAAGCTTTATGGCTTCTGAATCATATCTGACTTGCATATATCCTCAAGAACACGTAGGGTTTAACCCTAGTCTATTGGAAGACCTATCTCAGTCACATGGAAAGTATTAGATCCTATTAGTGGTAACCACAACACAACTTGTGTGGCATTTGGAGGGCTCCAAATGACAGCAGTCATGAGTTGGAGCTTCTTAACATTAGTTATGAGAAAGATGAACCCTCTTCAGCTTCTGAAGGGTTGTTACACAGAACAAAAGAACTCAGAGGACAATCTGATCCATAAGGGCTCTTTTCAGATGTAGTGGCATTGACATTATTCCAATTAAAGCATGACCCTCTTCAAGTGTGATTGGTGGATGGCACTCTGATATTAACAAAGACCAGCCTGACTGTGCTTGCTAGCCATGAAATTAATGTGACAAAAAGACAGCAGTAGACACAAGGTTTGATAGATTAATCAGACAAAAAACTGATTCTCATTTTAGAGTTAAAGTAACTTCTTCGAGGCTCTTGGAGAATGGCAGGTGCTTTCCTGATCATTGTGCAATTCTGTCGAACATACTGAATTATATTGTTGCCTTTTTTCCAAATAACTACTGTTATTTTCAATAAGAAAATATATCCATTTGTATCAAAAGGATATACTTGATCTATGACTCTGCTTAGCTGCCAGTTTAGACTTAACATTGATAAAAAATAGGTTTTACCCTTTTTCTGCAAGTACTTACTGAATTATTGTTATTTAATGAGCAATAATGTCATTGAAATTTAGGCTTTGTAAGTGAGTGGTCCATTTTGACTCTTCTTCTCAGTGAACTCTTATGAGGCTCTGCATAAATTCCATTGACTGTGCCTTTGCTTTTGTTTACTGTGCTAGAAGCATGATGGCAGACCCTAATTATTCCATGACTTCTTTACTTCAATTCCCTTTTCTCTTCTCCTCATATTCCACCCTTCACATCTATTCACATACGTTATGGAGAAAAAATGCTAGCAAACCTCTACCCAGTTACACCACATCCTTCTTTCCCATACTTTATGTGGCTGTTGTTTTTAAAGGTAGAAAGCATGGATATGTCCAGAGCTGGGTCAATTAATGTCTGGATTCTCTGTTGGCTTCCAGATTTTTACCTATTTTTAGGTGGTTTTAGATCAGAAATTGGTTCTCTTTTTTTTTTTGGTTTTTGTTTTTTGTTTTTTTGTGTGTGTTTGTTTTTGTTGTTGTAGTTGGTTTGGATTTTTTTTTTTTTTTTTTTTTTTTTAATTTTCTATTTAAACATATTAAAAGCTTTCCTTTCTTATCCTTACACCGACTCCTCTATTGGATTGTTTTGGCCCTTGTAAAGTTTCTTTGAAACAGAAGTCTCTGGGACATGCAAAGTAGATTGTATTTCACTCAGCTGATACATGATACTGTAGAAATGTTTATTGATAAATATATAATGCATTATCCATGTCTATTAACAATTCAGCAAGATTCAAAAAAGATTGGGTAGACAAATAATTAAGAATAGCTATTCCTTTTAGCAAAGGATTCCTGTTTATCAACAAATCAGGAATATTGAATATAGGCTGAATAGCTAGATATTTAGGATAAATAACTAAATTATTTTGAAAATTGTACTGTGGATCATTTTTGAAGTATAACTTAAACACTGAACATTAGAATTTGGGCAGAAGTCTTCTATGGATTCACAGTGGAAGGACGTAGACATAACATGTCAACTAGAAGCATCCTCTTTCATACTTGTCCAGTCTGGCCTCTGGAACGCAGTGGATTCCAGGGCAAACCTGTTACCCACATGGGCATGGTTATGATCATGTGTAAGTAGATGAGCTCCTTTTATGCAGTGCTACATTTCTTTGCTGTGCCTGGTGTTGATTATAGCAGATAACAGTATCTCCTAACACATGGATTTAGGGTCTGATTTAACAAAAGCCTTTAGTGTAGTTCTTTCTGTCTGTTGCTATTCCAAGAGAAAGCATAATTTTTTTCTTTCTTTTTGAGTGGCACTTCATAAAGTCAACTCAAACTGCCCAGAGTTTAAAGACTCTACCCCCAGACATAATCAATTTGCAATTGTAAATGGCGTAATAGAATAAAACATGTTACCTTCCAAAGTGTTTCGGAAACTGTAATTGGCCATTTTATCCATGGATCCAGATTCATACTGAGTCAGTGATAGGCAAAATTCAACTTCAGCTGATGATGGTAGCCTTGGGGTCCTTGATTTATCATTATTCCCAGGATTTCGCAGTATAGGCCCCTCACTTGTGGCGTTGCATAAAGCCTGTTGGCTGTTGTACTCTTCAGACCGAGTACAAATTACCTGTGTAAAACACTTTGTATTAGTGGAGTTGCAATTCTAAAATTAAAAGCAAATAAAAGAGGTACTTTGATTAATTTTTTGTTTGGTTTTTGTTTGTTTGGTTGGTTGGGGTTTTTTTGTTTGTTTTTTTATTGGAGAAAAGAAGATGTATGATGTAATAAATTTGCTGCAAGAATGTATATTCATTCATTTTAAAATTTTCTATGTATGATTTTAATATAAGCTGAATTATTTCATAGAAGATCCTCTACTACAGTGCACATTTGGAAATAATACATTGGTATGTATCTGAAACTACCCATTTCTACTAAGGCATCAATTCTCATTTATGCCCTTGAAAACTCACTAAATTCAATGTTACCTACCAATGCAGCAGGACATAAATGGAGTTAAATCTACTGCTGTATTTGTTAAGTGGAGCCTTTTGGGCTTTAGCAGACTACTGAACAAAGCCATAATTGCAGACTTTTCTCCCCACACAATAAGAGGGGGAATTGTTGGCTTGAAATATGAAAAAAACCAACTTTCATTCTGAAAATATCTGTCTGTGCTTTGTCAGGCTGAAGAGGCACTTAGTTTTACTATGTTTTGATGATGCTATATGTACAAAATGGGAAAAGACGCTGCTTGATGAACTTATATCATCAACTGTGATACTGTAGTAATGGGTATTGGGAGAGGACCCTAAACAAAGAGATAGATACAGAGATTAAATATTGTCAGAATCCAGCATCATTTATATAAATGTTCTGGGTTCATAGGCAAAGTTCAGTTACCCTGGCATAACAAGTCATTATTTGTCAGATCATTTGCAGAAGCTACCAGTCCAGTTTGAGAATCTTGGAAGAGCAAGGTAGTTCAATGTAACTTCAAACGACAGTCAGCTAATTTTAGATAAATCAAACTCCTTCATGTTTGTCATGGGTTAAAAGTGCCCACATGGACTCTAAGTGTCACAAAGGTGCTGCTTAATATCTTTTTAAATGACAATAACATTTTTGTACCTATGGATATGATTATTTTCATGGCCATAGTACCTCTCACTGCATCCTCTGCTTGGACAGAAAAGTGATCAGAATGAGAGGGAGGATTTTTTCCATATTCTGGTACAATAAACCTGCAGAATATTAGTACAAGTAATAACTCATATTTCTACTTTCTATTCAGGAACTTGGCTGACATGGAATCAGGATGGAGGATGGAGAAAAATACAACGGCACAGTGACAAGCAGAAGATCAGACTAGAGGGTTTGGTGTGTGTGTATAGTGGTACAGCTGATAAAAATGAAACAGAGCAACAGTGGCTCAGAACTCCAAAAAGTTGTTTTGTATCCCTTTAAGGTGACACTGAGGCTCTGAACAAAAACTGCTGTCTATTGTTTAGCTTTGATTCTGAAAAACCCACCAAAACAAATAAAAACGCAAACCACGAGAGATGCCTTCAGAATATAGGACTCCGTGGTTATCAGATTATCAACATGGTTAATGAGAACTTTGTGTGGATGAAGAACAGATCTCATTTCTGAGAAATCATAGGGGAGAAAACACAGAACACTGAAACCTTCAGATTTCTTTTATCCTGGAGGTGCATTTCTATATCATGGACAAAAACAGTGAATGAGAAGCTGAGTGAAGGCAATTGTATCTGCAATGAATAGGATAGAAGAACATGAGATTCTCTGTTAATGAAGGAGGCAAGTGAGACGTTATTTTTACCAGAACTATCTATGTACAAATTGCCAGATTAAAGCAACACTTTAGGGTGATCTCTGTAGTCAATATAGAGAGGCAAATCTAGAGTGTGATTCAGGCCTCCTAAGCCAGGTGTCTGGTAGGTGAAATTTACTTATTTCTAGGGATGTCTAACTCTCTCCATTGACCAAATCAATGAAACAAAAATTCTTTTAAAATCAAGGCAGAAGGTCTCTGGGCTGCAGTTAGCAAGGGAAGCAAAATTAAGAGTGTTCAACTTAATGCTCTGCTTCCGCATTAGAATGGGATGAATCACACCCTGGAGGCATGGATGTTCCTCTGAAGTGACTAAAGACAGAGCCAAAGGCAAGTTGCTTTGCTGCCTAACTAACTTTTGAATGAGTGGAAAGAGATGAGATGAATCCTTTCCTAAGTGATTTGACCACAAATTCACAGAAAATGTATGACAGAGATGGTGATATAACCTAGATTTCTTAAGAATCTGGCAGTCTTAAATTATAAGTTTCCTATGAATATGAATCTCACGAATAAATTATTCTCATCTTTATTTTTTAGGAGTTAAAAAATCTTGATACCAAAGATAAACCAGAGAAATTTATCTTTACAGACTACTCTGTTAGCTGAAATCTGCCATATTCTGTTAAAACTGAGGTGTTCTTGGAGGCTGTAGATAGTTGTCCAAATGAGAGTTTCATGTGCATATTCCACCCAGAAGCCCACCAAGTGGGTCAGGATCATGCCTCTAAGAATTCTGTTCTCAGAATCCCCACTGAGAAGGGAGAGGTAGTAACAGGGAGACACCTATGGTTATAAAAACAAAGTGTAGATATGGTGTTGATTTTATGATTGTTTTGTGTTACTGAGAGTTTATTCCCATTAAAAGGAAAACAGGGGCATGACTTGGATTGAGAGAGATGCTTTAGTAATGTCTTTGTTTATAAAGACTGCACAGACCTATGTCCCTAGAAATGCACTAGTGAAGAAGGCAGGTGTTTCTTGGCTGGTGGAGCTCAACCCAAGTGGAGCACTTGGCTCGGAAACAACACATATATGGATTTTCTATTTAGCTCTGTTTCTTATGGACCTTATATAGGTCCATATCCTCATCTGGCATCTCTGCCCTGTCTTTTCATCCTCTTTCCAGTGCCCTGGGGGTATATCCCCCTTGTGTCCTCAGAAGGAATCACATGCTGCCATCAAGACTGGCTTTTCAAATATCCAGACAGGAAATCCTCAAGCATGAGCTCAAATACATTTAAACAAAGGAACATTTCCCCTGCATTATCTTTATCATTTTCAGTGGGATTTAATGAAACTGTTAATGTTGTGAGGCTTATAACTGGTTAGGGTGCTAATAAATTTTTATTATTTTTTTTTTCCCTCCCCCATTTATGTCTCAGTGTACTGTCTGACTAATCAAATTAATCCTAAAGAGAAGCCAGATGCTATAAGGCATCTGGTAACTCATGGTCAAGACATACCATCACAAGGGACAGGAATTAAAATCCTTGTTTGTGACCTTCTGCTATTTGTTCTAAACTAAAAATTAAAGTCTGGCCATAAAATTAGACAGGATGCTTTCCCAGAAAGGTGTAACATAGGCAATATGAATTAGGGGTCTATCTTGAAACTATAATTTACTGTTCTATTAATCATGTGATGTGTAAGTGGTTATAGAGTATAGGTCAGTTAAATGGTTCTTTCTGGATGCAATCTGCATAAAGCACACACAAAATGGGTCACATAATTGCCTGCATTCCATTCATCAGGAAGACTTTCTACTAAAAACATACAGTATTAAAACATGATTTTTTTTTTTTTTTCCTTCCCTTTCAGAATAGTTCAGAGCAAATTTCTCAGTTCACTCCACCGAGTGCCTGCTCTCCTGCATGCATAAATTCACTGGCTCCGGGGAAACCGTTAGGAAGACACTCCGAGGAAGAGCTTATGTAAGTAGTTAGCAGAACAAATGCCAGTAGATGGCAGTCCAGAATACACAGCATCGCTCCTGGGCCTTGTAGCACCCAGCAAAAAATAAAATCTCTCCGTGCACTGCAGTTGAGATCTTTAGCACAGTTTTTGTATCGTTCCATAGAAAACAGACTGTAAATGTGCAGAAGCATTGCCACTGTCTTGCACCTTTCACAAACGGGAAACCCTTTTGTCTTTTAGTTTGCAACTGCTTGCACAGACCAGACCCTGTGCCTAGAAAAAGTAAATTGCGTTACAGGAGTTTTCAGCAGTGTTCAGTCCTTTGTCTGTTATTTTTTAAATTCAAAGCTTTGGGTGTTTTGGTGACAAATTCTTTGGTTGCTTTGGACTTCTTAGATCTGTGCCCACGGGGACCTGCAATACATGTAACATATACCTGGAAGACCTGGAAAAAAAGTGATGAATAATTTTCTATGGCATTGATATAGCTGGTCATTTACAATGTGATCTGAATTCTTCTAGTTTGCTGGGGAAGTATGGCCACTCATAGTGTTAATCCACACCTTTTCTTCCTTTAGAGCTGGTATCTTGCTTTTCTTCTATTCTAAGTCCACCAAACAGGAGTCTGCATGTTTTCAGAGTGTTGTGGTCCCAGTTAATATAGCCTAAAAGAACCACTTAGACTACAACCAGAGCAACCCACATGACTTGCTTATCTGTGGTACCCATCCCAGCTTTCCCAAGGGTGTGATATGAGCACTTCATTTGTTCTGCATGAAGTCTAGACTTCAGAACAGGAGCCTCAGGTCTCATTATGTGGTCAAAAGAGATTTTAAACCGATTCATTGCCTTTCTCCATCTTTCTCCTTATTTTGACATCCTTGCTTAGGAACGGCATTAAGTGTAGCCCTCACACTGGATTTAAACCATCTGGAAATTGAAAGAGGCTTAATTTTACTTTTTTGGGGGCTTCATTAGGGCTTGTCATAATCTAGTCCTATTTAAGTGACATCCAGAAACCATTTACTCACCAAACTGGGAAAATGCAAGGAAATCCCCAAATAACCTGCAACAGAACAAACTGTACTTTGGGATCTTGCTTTTATAGACAGAACTTTAAAAGGTGCTGTATCTACAGTAAATCAAAAAGTCTTTAAGAGAATGTGCATATTTATATCTGGTTCTTCATGTATTCCTGAATATTAGCAGGCGTGGAAAGGAAAAACAGAGTACTGAAAGAAAAGAAGAAAATTTGAAAAGCAAAGCTTCAAAGATATTCTAACAAACATCTTTGTGAAAGGAAAAGGTCTTTAATTTTCTTTCTGACCTGGATGTATGTATTAACTGGAGAAGTTGTGAAACAAGCTAAAAGGAAATGAGACAAACACAAAGTGACAACACTGAAACAAACCGAAGGTTTCAAGGTATTTTCTCAGCTTTCAGTAAAAAATAGATGAGTTTAATCTTTTCTCAGAGGCATCCCAGAACTGAAGGGTAACTTACACCCCATTCAGCACCTCAAAATGGTGCCCAGGTGGAGTATAAAACACTTATCAGTTATTCATGAAATATTCATTAACACTTTCTGGTTTGGCAGACCACAATCCCCTGCTTTCTGTCTGTCTCCAAGCTTTACCCTTAATGTTGCTGCCTCCACATCTACCACAAATTAACAAAGACGTGTCTCCACAGGTAGATTTCTTCTTTTGGTGAATTATTAACAACCCCATTTTTTACAAAATTCCTTAGCTTTTGATTCGTACATCTCTGAAAATGTTTATTTTACACACTACATGACTCCTGTAGCAAGCACAGCTCTATGTTGGTGAACAACCAAGCAACCATGGGTCACCCACTCATGATCTTGTGGAATAAGGGATAGTACTTTGGGATTATGGTTACATAAAGAGGCTGAGGATACCTGAGTGGCTGTTCCTGCTGTGTACAGATCCTGATTTCCTCAGGCTGTGGTACTAAGGTGTGACATGTGGAGACTTATCTCTCTCTAATACGGAATGTTTCAAATTTGTAATCCATATAAGCATATCATTAGGAGGCCAATCATGATAAACTGGTATTTTACAGTTACTTACACCATTTGGGCTATTGTTTTGCAATTTGCCAGCCTGTAGCTGGCACATAAACTTATTACACTGCAATAAAAAAATGAAGTCATTGACTTAATGATAGATTTGAATGTCCACAAGCAGATAAATGTAAGGCTTTGGCTGATTTATCTATCTAGAAGTGTTGGGTTCTGGTGTTTGTGTTTTTAAAAATTTCCTGCAGTTTTTAAAGGTGGATATAATATAGTGCTGCAAATCATCCTCTCAGACTATTCAGCTAACAATATAGCTCCCTGATAAATTATGCTTAGAATTAAATAACTGCATCTGAATAGCTGAATTTTGTGTTTCATATGAAGTCATAGTTTCAGGTAATGGATCTAAGGTACTATGTTAGTTCAGGAGCATTATATTCCTTTTTTATTTGTGTAACTTGTTTCCCATTTGTAGTAGCTTTACATTTGTCTAAGTGGTTCTGCAGGGAGATATAGAATGAAGTGCTAAGGGAAATTCTTTGAGCTTGCAACAGAGAATTGGCTGCAGGCTTACACCAGCACATCTGAGAGCACACAGCTCTCCATCTTATGCAATTACTTCTCTCAAGTCACTCTTCTTTTAGGAGAGGCAAAATACAGGGGGTTAAAGTTGGTGGTGTATCCTACTAGCCACAATAACAAAGATAAACCAGCACTTAGATTTTTTTCTGCCTTATTTTCTCCATTGTCTGCCTAACACATTGTGGACATCCCCAAACTCTAAAGTTAACTACCAGAAGAAAGATTATGCCTTCATTTGCAGAAGGTTTTTTATGAATTTGACTTTAGTTATTTCTCCAAAATAGGTATGGTGCAGAGGAGAGCAAAATTTCACCTATTACTAAGTGAGGTATAATAATTTTATTTTTTTTTTTAAGCAAATTCATTGTCTTAAATAATTACAGAAATGGGCACTAAATGAAAAAACTGTCAAAATATCATGGGAGATCTCAATTTCCCATATCACTTCCCATTAATTTGGCACGGAATTGCAAAATCGGGTAAAACATTAGTAGGTGTCATGCAGTCCTAATTCTTAATACAACACTTCAATCATCACGAACAAGTTACTGAAAGCATGAGAAAATCCTTCCCACCTACCCTAAAACATGAGCCAAGCAAATAAATAAAACCACTAAACATTCCTGACACTCTTACTGGTAAAACAGAGGTAGGAATAAGAAGTGTCACTTAGATACAAGAAAGATACAAGAAAAATATGGACAGATAATTCACTCAGCTAAGTGGTAACAGCAGTATGTTGAAGAAAAAGTAAGGCAAAAGCAAGAATTTCAGCATGTATTCATGGGTATCCATGTTGCCATGGCAACTTCTCAATGGAATAAAGTATTTTCTCCTTTCTTTAGGGATTATAAAAGAGAGAGATGTTGGTCTGCAAATAGACGCTTTACCTTTTTTTTTTTTAATAAATCTATAACCATTTCCTAACATAGCAAGCATTGTTTTGTTATGCTTTAGAAAGAGACTTAAAAAGGAGACCATATTATAGATGTGGTATTCAAAAGGTTTCTCTTGACCTCTTTTTATTTTTCAATGATTATCAAAAGCATAAATTCCTTCACATTTCTGGATCCTCCTCTGTTGTTTTTTTTTTTTCTTCTCGCTGTTTAGCTTCAGAGCTTGGATAATCAGTGTATTCTGCCGCAGATCTGTGGATTTTTTTCTGGTTCATGCTAAGGCTATTTTTGTTCCTTTTTGATTTTCTGGAGTGAGATTCTGATCCCTTGCTTTGTGCTACTTGAAGGAACTGTATTGACTATTATTTCATCATAAGCAATTGTTTAAATTTGGATTTGAGACTAATATAGATATATCAGTTTGTGTAGTATCTTCACCTCAAACTGACTGAAAATGCAGATCTCTTCTATCTCTTTCATTCTTTCCCTAGATAAGACATAAGAGATATACAGATAGAAGATGTTGAAGGGGAATAATAACCTTTGAAGGTACAATTATTTTCCTATTTTACAAATTTTGATAAAAGTGTAACATTTCCAGAAGTGGCTGAAAAAAATAAGTGATTAGAATCCATTTTCAGAAATTACTTGGAAAACTTCAGCAAAGAACTTAACTGCTCTTACATACATACACTGACACTGTATGTGTTTAAACACAGCAGAGATGTTAGTGTAATACCAATTAATGTTATACAAAGGTATCTGTTAAAGCAACTTCCTTCATAAAATAATGTCTTTATTTTCAGAATATATCTGTGGGAACTGACCTTAAATAAGAAGTTATAAACCTGATGGTTTCTTAAATATTTTCATGACTACTCATAAAGTTTCTGAGTACTTATTACCAGGATGGAAAAATTCTAAAAATCTCAATATGCTTAATTGCACCTTTGAAAAAATGAACTAATTATAACTATCTGACCCTTCCAGGTCTTTTAGAAAATTCTGCCAGTAACTTGCTGATTCTTTTATACTACCTGTCTCCTACTACCCTGGTTATCTCTTCCAGCATATTGTATTGATAGCACCACTCGACACATGTAACCAGTGCAATTCTAGTTTCATATAATCCACTTCAACACTTGTGCCATTTTCATATAACTCATTATTCAACCCAGTGTAGAAGAGCATCAGATCCACTTCATTCTGGTAATGCAATCTAATTAAGTTAGTAGAGTTCATCTAAATTCATACTGTTAGAAATGAGCAGAATCTTAGAAAATGGGATGAAAATACATGCTTGTAGCTGTATCTTTTTCATGGATATGCCTACATTGATTAATTAAATGTGGCCAGGAAATTTCATGGGCAAAGAGGCCAAATGGCATGAAATAATCCATGTCTACACCAGTAAAAACATCTTAGTCTCCCAAACACAGTGGCTATATGCAAACATTCTCCTGGAAATGGCCCCTGAAAAGTATCTTTTGGGGGGAGAACTTGTCAATACATACAAAACATATGTCAATGAATGCCCTAAATAGGTCTGTTACAGTATATAGGAATGCTTGAATTTACAGGTTTATACACAGTCTATATTGTTCAGAGGACACAAATCAAGGCCAAATACAATATAACCAACCCAGTTAGTTGATGTTTTGTAATGCCAGAATATCAGAGAGCTGCTGGAGATTGTATCAATTTCACTTTCCATTAAATCACTAAAATTGCCCAACCTTCATTTGGGCTGTTGCTACAGAAATAAATAGAACAAAGAAAGATTTACACCAACATAATCATAGACTTCAGTGCCAGAAGGGATTGTTGCTATTGTCATGATGGAGTGTGTCTATGGAAGCCAATAGACCTTTGTCACTGTATTTTAAATGCTGTGGCAGTAATGAGCAAGAGACAAAACCATCTAGAAGCTCTCAGCATTAGAACAACACAGCGTAGTTCAGCTACATGAGAACATATCACCTATGTAAATATGTAAATTTACCGTGGTTTAATTTGCAGTGCTTTTAAGTATCAGAAATAGCCATTGAGTTTACTTCTTAGTTCCTCTGAGCAACAGAGATTACTTCTTATATATCTTTTGAACTATTGATGTGAACTACACAGCTGCTTCTTCTGCACTCTAAAGATTTTTTTTTTTTTCATTTGAAAGCAGACAAGATTAATTGGATAGTTTTTAACTCCTGGATGGAAGAAGGCACTGGGAGATGGGTAGAGCCACTGAAAATTCTTTGTTTCTATTTCCATCATTCAGTCACCAGTTATCTTGCAATGGTTGTGTGATACCAACTCGTGTACATAAATCCTGCTTTTTCTCACCTGACTGCATCAGCAGACACATTCCTGTTTAGCCTCTTAAAAGTCATGTCTGTGCAAAAAGGCATAACTTTCCTTCTTCCACCTTAACTTTAGGTTCTTAATTAAGCAGCCTAAATCCTACAGTCAGATAGAGAAGGGACAGAGACAAATAAACAACTCTAAATGAAGATTAGGTCCACAAAAAATCTGATTTGTTCTCTGGTAGTGCTTACTCTCCACGAACATCTAAGGAATGCAGCATAACTGAACTCCCAGCTTGTGCAACTTACATAAGTGCCTTAAGGTAGGTAGGATAATTTTGGCACAATCAGCCTTTCCCTTCCCCTTCCCCTTCCCCTTGGACTGTCCTTACCTGCCACGAGGAGAAAAATGATGCTGGACTGAGTAAATTAGGGTTGGTGGGATGTCTGCCACCCATGTATTCATCAGTGCAGACCACACAATCCTCTGCATCTCGCCAGTCCCAGTAGGGGATGGTGAAGTTCTCATCACCTGTAATCTTCTGGATCTCACGTTCCCAAATCAAAAGAAATACCCGATGCCAAGGCAGAAAACCAGGGGCTTCATGGGCAAAATCAATGTCCCGCCACACATTGGACCCACCTAAGAGTGTATCTCGAGAGGCATAATAATGCATCCACACAAAGAGATCATATACGTTGATGGTTTTGAACATGGGGTTAGAGCCATTGTTCATCTGAGCATATGTGCCAGTAGCAATAACATAGTCCTGGTTAGGGGTGTTTTTTGCCAAGTTAAGGTAGGCAAGAAACTTGTCCTTCTCACTGGTGGTAAGCTGGAAGATGTTTCTTCTTGTTCTCAGTCGCCTTTCAGTGCAGTTGAGTCCTGAGAAACCAAACTTGCATTCCCCACAGTTGAATCCCATGAAGTTGCGTTCACATTTACATGTCCGGTTGTAAAATACAGAGGGCCAGTCCTCTCTGTCATCCACACCTGAGAAAGGAAATTGTGGTCCCAGTGGAGCCTGAGAGAGAAGGATGTTCTGGCAGGACCCTCTGCTGGAAAGCTCACCACAAGGGGACCCATCTCCATCCCAGGGGGGACAGCACTCCTTCCTCAGCAAGCTTTGCGTGTTTGCACAGGGTCTGGGGAACTGCCCAGTAGATGGCTGAAGGATGACTATCAGAAAACCCATGGCAAACAACGACATCCTCACAGAGCAGCAGAAGAGCATTGGTGTTACGCTTCAGTGCACGGAGTGCTCTCTCTGACCCCTCCAAAGTCCTGGGTGTGAAATAAATTCCTCCCTTCCACCAGGAATGCTTCACTGCTGACTTCTGCTATAGTGCACCCTCCAATGTCCTTCCCCATTCCTACCCTGGATTCATTTACACACAAAATACACTTCAGGGTTAATCTGATTATCACATGTTCTGGGTGAAAGCCAAATGACTTTTTTCCCCACCTCCTACAGATTTCAAAATACAGGCATCTATTATACACTTTCATCTTCTGCCTAGCACATGATATATTTCCTCTGGCAATTAGAGAGGAAGTAAAATTAAAATTTGGACACAGAAACAATTGTTGGTACTTCAAATTCCTTGTTTGATTATATGCTTTAGAGTAAATGGCTGTTTAAAAAAAGACCCAGAAGAATATAATCAGAAGTTAAATAAGCACAGTGAACCTAAAATTGAGAAAATAATTAATTTGGGGGTAAGCTATCTATTTTTTTAAGAGGAAGCAAACATAAAATGTGGTCAGATTAAGCGTGAACACAGGGCACAACAAATCATTTGGCTTGGAATTTTTATATTTCATTATAAGCTGCCTTTCCCAGGCTAGCATGGGACAAAGTAACTTCACAAGGGAAGGGAAAAGATAGTCAGAAGAAAAAACCCTAAAATTATTCCCCTAGAATCCACAGCACTTTGACAGTTATTGTCACACTGAAATCTGCACAGAAATGTTCTCTGCAGTTTTGTTGGGAATACAGGCAATCTGCCAATAGATGTGCAAAAAGAACTTTAAGCAGCTGTCTCTGGACCTGGAAAACAAACCTTGACTCCTGTTTTTCTCCCATCAAGAAGTCTGCAAACACTGTACCTGTGTTCTTTACCCAATATGTTACTGTGCAGCATCCAGACCACTCATCTCTTTCTTCTTACTCATTAGCCTGGTCAGAGCTAACAGAGCTGCATGAGTGACAGAAGTTATATGTTATTTGAAGTTGCCCCTTGAAATAAAGGGATGGTACTTGTTTTACTGCTGGGCAGAATGTACATGACTTATCCACAGTTTTCTTCAGCTACCACTGTTACTAGAAAGAGTGGTTTTGTTTGTTTTATTATTTTACTAAAAGCATTGTGAATTATTTCCTTGTGTTTAGGGAGTATCCCAGCAGGGCAGGAACAGCATACAGGCAAATGAAAGGAAAACTTTGCTGGGAAACCATGCCTTTTTCTGGGATCAGCAGGTCATCACATGACCATGCTGAGGAGCACGAGGTGCTTTAATCCTGTTGGTTTCTACGCCTCAGGTATTCCAGGAGATTATCCCTGGAGTCCTGCTGCCAGGCAGCCTGTGATGGGGGAGCTTGGAGCAAGAAGGAGAAAGGAAAAAGAGTTTCTTTTTCAAAAAATAATTCCAACCACAGGCTGATGTTTATTTTTGGTTGACTGATTCTCCTGGTTTCCATATTAGATTTGTAAAACAGATTTCATCACAGAAATGTTTCTTGTTTGATTTATTTTATTTTCTCTGTGCCTGGTTGTTTGGCAAACCTTTGGAATTTATTTCATTTACTTTTTTCTCCCATGGAGGCTAGTGTAAAACTACTATATGTGAGAAGAGATCCATCTCTGAAGTTAATGATTTAGAAGCTACGGGGATTGAGAAAAGCTTGAGGTAGAACCTCAGGATGAACCAGAAAAGTCCTCAAATATATTTTTAGGCAGAAAGTCAACACACAAATACATTTAATACTCTATTTTTATATTCAAATGTGATCTTATGTTCAATGTTAAAAAATAAAATTCTAAGCCTTGACAGTTGTCATATGACAAGTTTCTGAAGAAGATGCTTAACCGAGGAATCCCCTGTGAAATGGTATGAATGAGAATCTCTGAATGAGGAATGTGAAAGGGCAGCACACGCCCTTTTCAACCTACTAATAAGCAGAGTCTTGTTTTGAATAACTCAGCAATTCAGATAGTAGTTAGGAAATTGAACTTTCCATATACCAACAGCCATAAGCATTAAGCAAGTAAATAAAAAAGTGTTCTTATTTCCATAAGTGACTGTAGAGTCATCAAAACATGAGACAGTTTAAAACCATCACCCCTTGTCCTATTGCAATAGGCCCTGCTAAAATGATTCTCCCCATTACGTCCCAAATGTGGTCTCTTTGGAGCATTTTCTTCTCCAGGTTGAAAAACCCCAACTCTTTCAGCCTTTCTTCATAGGAAAGGTGCTCCAGGCCTCTGGTTATTTCTGTGGCCCTGCTCTGGACCTGCTCCAACAGGGATGTGTCATTCTTGTGATGAGGACTCTAGAGCTGGACACAGTACTCCAGGGGAGGTCTCACCAGAGGGGAGTAGAGTGGCAGAATCACCTCCCTTGACCTGTTAGCCACACTTTTCTTGCAGCCCAGGATACAGGTGGTTTTCTGGGCTGCAAGTACAAATTGACAGCTTATGTTCAGCTTTTCATCCACCAGTACCTCCAAGTCCTTCTCCACAGGGTTGCTCTCAATGCCATCATATACCAGTCTGTAGTGATACCAAGGGGTGCCCCAACCCAGGTGCGGTATCTTGCACTTGGCTTTTTTAAACTTCATGGGTTTCACATGGGTCCACTTCTCGAGCTTGTCTAGGTCCATCTGAATGGTATCCTGTACCTCCGGTGTGTCAACCACACCACTCAGCTTGGTCTCATTTGCAAACTTGCTGAGGGTGCACTCAATCCCATTGTCTGTCATTGATGAAGATATCCAACAACACTGGTCCTAGTATGGACCCCTAAGGGATAACAATTGTTAACTGATCTCCATCTGGACATTGAGCCATTGACCCCTATTCTCTGGATGCAAACATCCAATCATGCTCTTCCCTTGTCCACTGATGTAGTCACTCCATCATAGAAGGCCATAAAGTTGGTCAGGAAGGACTTGTGCTTGGTGAAGCCAAGCAGTCTGTCTTGACTCACCTCCTTGTCCTCCATGTGCCTTAGCATAGCTTCTAGGAGGATCTGTTCCATGATCTTCCCAGACACAGGGGTGAAACTGACAGGTTAGTGGTTCCTAGGATCCTTCTTCCTACCTTTTTTAAAAATGGGTGCAATGTTTCCCTTTCTCCAGCCACCAGGGACTTTACCTGACTGCAAGGACTTTTCAAATATAATGGAGAGTGGCTTGGAAACTACATCAGCCAATTCCCTCAGGGCTCTTGGATGCATGTCATCACGTCTCATAGACTCATGGTTATGGATGTTAAGATTTCTCAGGTGGTCACTAACCTGATCTTGCAACATTAGGAACAGATTTCCAGCACTGTGTTGCAATGCTAAACCAAGCTTCATATAGACATGAACTGTGGTTTTCTGATGTGGTAATGGACAAAGAAAAGGAACAAACCAAATAAAAAACTAAGGCATTGAACTGGGTTCATATTACCTCCTAAAATAACTTCTGGTCTCCTCAGATATGAGTGGGCTGATCTTCAAAGATCATTTCTTCCTTTTGGAAGGTGTTACAGGAAATTTCAATTCTATGCTGCTGATGCAGAAGCAATCAAAGTTTCAAGTAATGATAGTGGGTTTTAAAAAATGCTGGATGACATTGTGAAGAAAGTATGTCTCAATATTACCTTTTAACACTTTTAAGGTATTCCATATTGATTTGAAGGTCCAGTTGTTTATGTTGAGTGGAGATAAAATTAAATGTTGAATGGGAAAATGGAGAATTATTTTTAATTGTAATTATTTCAAAAGTCAGGTATAAAACTGTGAAGGAACAAAGGCTGGACAGAAAAAGTTGGTGTTGTTTAATTATAGTGGAAAGAAAAACTGTCACTAGAAAAAGAGAAAAAAACCCAACAAAGAACCCCCACAAAAAACCAAAACCAAAACCAAAACCAAACAAACAATCAAAACCAACAAACAAAAAAACCTAAAAAACAAAAAAAAAAACCAAAAAACAAAAACAACATGGAAAACCCATGGTTATTTGAGATGGATAAGTACAAGGACCTTTGACAATGAGAGATCACTGAAAAATGGCAGGAAAGATAGTTTATTAACCAATCAGGAAATTCAGTCTGAGAAACCAGAAGGATCATATTGTGCTCTCTGATCCTTACCTGTTACTTGTCCTTCAGCATCAACATTCTTATGCACTGCACAAGGCACCTGGTTTCAGTTGTTTTCCTGAGTTCCTTCTGAGCTCACATTTCATATAGCAGAAGGACAAAGCATTGTTGTTCTCCTTTGCCCTGTGATGCACGTACCAGATGGAGTTATCAGACTTCTTAGTCATTTGCCAGCGAGACAAATTTGGCTCCTGGCCACCAGGAGAAAGAAAACAGGAGTAGATATAGGATGATGACCCATGTCATAGATACTCCGTTGTGGTCAAAACCAGAATGAAAAATCCATTTCCTGGGTACTGATAAATGGGGAGGGGAAGTTTCAGAAGAGTCCTGCTTATCATTAACAGCCATGAAGCACCTAGGGATTTAAAAATTCCACAAAGAAGAGGAAAACATTCAATTTCTATTTATAATCAAATTTTTATCCCTAGGTGGAAAAAAAAATCAAGTTACTGACTGGAAAGAAAGAATTTCTCTAAGTTCACTCCTACTAATCAAAGCAGTTTACTAAGAAGCAGACTAGAAATTTCCGCAAGCTTTTTAGCCTAAGACAAAGACTTCTGCACCATTTGGTATGATATTTGAAGATAAGCCTTAAACACCCATTTCAATGTATGAAAGGAAGACAACCCCAGGCTCAAAAATTATTCTGAGTACTGTAAGCAACCAACTTTTAACTTGGGACCAACATACCTAATATGCAGCCCACACAGTTGGTGGTTTTATAGATGTAACCATGGGCATATTCAGCCATGAGTGGGAACTTGGGCCTCTAATCTGAAATTCAGTGCAAGCTTCAATTAAGCTTAACTTGTGAAGCAATTCAAAGCACTCCTGTCACCCCAGTCAGCCTTAACCCTGAACTCTTGCAGAAAGAATTCACAGGTGTAGTTGGTTTCCCAGTCTGAAGTTGTATTATCATGGTTATGAGGAGCAATCTTTGCATTAGCAGACCAACCTCCTTCCTGATCCTAATGTAAATCTGGTCCATGCATGAATCCACAGTCTCAGTATTGTTGAAGCAGTTACAGAACAAAAGGCCTTTTTTTTTTTTTTTTTGGTGTATGCAAAGAAGAGAAACATAAAGGTGTGGACAGATGATATTTGAACAGTCACACAACCTGATGGCACAAAATTCATCTATCCATTTTAACAACATTGAACCAGTGAGTTTTACTGGATCAGTATTTTTAATATGTGGGCATGTTCTTTTTGATCTGAAACTGGGATCCCTAGAAATAGACAGTGCACCAGAAAATAGGTATTCAAACTGGTCTGAAAACATAAGCTAAATATTACAGGCAACACCTAGGAGTAAGAAAAGAATAATTGGTCTACAGTCCAAAGCAAGGGAGAAGAGGTGTTGATACAATCAGAACAATTACAGCATAGAAACATCAGCAAAAGACAAAAGGCAGTTTTTCTGTTATACACTGAATATGACAATAGTTACTAACCTATCAATCTACAGTCTCCATGATTTGGTTTTTTTGCTGCAGGTGACACAAAACTTACCTGTTATCTACCAGTTCTGGTGACAGGACAGCATCTAAGGGAGATGCTGAAGCACCATTTTCTATAGTTTTATTACACTCACACTTCACCTCTGCTGAAAAGCTCTTTGCTGAAAGGCAGCCTGACTTCTGGCTTTTGGGAGCACGCTGGACAGAGAAGACATTTTGGTAAGTGGGTCTGAATGCTTTCCCGTCAGCTTTCAGAGGAAAAGTATTATACAATTTTTTACTGCTATGTGGCTGATACATGAATTTGGTCTTGATAGCAGGCTGGGGCCCAGGTTTAACTAGGTGGATAATAACATGTTGGTTCAGGAAATCCCTGTCTCATCTAACAGCTCACTGCACCTGAAAGCACAGAAAGTTTTTCAGCAACCTACAAGGAAAATATTAATATTTTTTTGCTGTGTTAATGTTCTGCTTGTTTTCCAAGGGGAGCTGGCCTGCTGAGGGGTCAAACAAGCACTCTAACTCATGCAAACGTAGTCGTGAAAACAACTACAAGAGAGACAAGGCCAGTATTTGCTCTGTTGGAGGTCTCTTGGACTGGCTCTCCCATTTTGCAAAACTGCATCCTTTGCCCTTGTGGCAGGTACCCCACAGCTGTGTCTCAATCAACTGCAGAGCCTTACTCATGCAGTTAAAACCCTATAATCTTCCTCCTCAAAAGAGTGTCCTCTGATAAGCTGAACTCTCTGCAGGTTGACTAGGGGGAACCTTCCTCCTGGGCTGCCCACTGTGCTTGGCTCCTCTTCAGAAATAGCTCTGTCTGAGGCCCTTCTCACAGACTTGTCCTGCTCCATTTATCCCACTCTGCAGAGACACAGAAGAATAATAAAAAACTCCTAGTAGCTACCTAATGGTTTTGCAATGTGTGTGTACACTTTGCAAAACAGATAATCAAAGAGTGTATTAAAAACATGAGTGACATTTAGCACAGAGCAGGTCTCAGCAGCTCCTGGCGGTAAGGCAAACACAGCTTTGCAGTGTCAAAAACTAAATTTGGAAAAGGAATGAAAGAATTAGTTGGGACAGTTAAATATATATAAATCATTTGAGACCCTCTGACACTGACATCACCTCATATAACCTCTTCTGAGCAGATAGCAGCTGAGCTTCTGTGAAACCTTGCACTTGCTTTTAGATAGAAAGGGAACTCATGTCAAATGAGCAGTTCACATGCATACCATAAATTGCTCCTTTTAACATACTGTGAAAAAATTCTTTGACTACTCAAAAATGGTGAGGAAAATGTTACCTTTGTTCTGTCCCATATATTTGCTGAGAGAAACAAAAACTTTGTGGGTGGGAAAAGGTAGCTGCCATATTAATATCTCTAAAATATCTTTTAAAATTAAAAAAATACCAAAAATGTTATTAAATGTGACTATTTCTAGTGGAAAATATACATACAGAAGAAATTAATCTTATATGTTGCATTCGGACTTGTTACTTTTAATACTGTCCTAACCTGCAGTAAGCTTTACCTCCTTTGGGTTTGAAAAGCAGTTTGTCTAGCTAGGTTTCAGATACCTTAGAGAACCCCTTAAGCATTATGACTTTTTATTACTAATGGGTTCTTAAATTTTGCAGCTTTTCCTTTGCCTGAGACCCACTTATCTTGGTATCTGGTAGAAGGAGCAGCCAGATAAAACCATGGTGACAGAGACTGCAATATAGACATTCTCCAAGAGACATGGTTAGAGAAGGAAAGCTGTGGAAAACAAATGTTCCCTAATTTCCCAGACTGCAACCTGCAGACCAAGTTATTACTGCAAGATTTTCAAGCAGGGGACTCATGTGCTGCAACAGGTGAGAAAGATAAGACATGCAAGTCTAGCATGCCCATGTGAGAACAACACACATCTTCCTTTTACTTCCCCTGCTCAGCAGAGCAGAGAACATGCATTTTTTCAGTCCCAGATCATTGTAGGGAGAAAATGCAGATAATAAAGTAGGCAATTATAATAGCTCCACTCACATTTCTATTATTTTAAACCTCTCTACAGCATATGAAAGATAAGGGAAAAAGACATACATTGTTTAAAATTAAAAAAATCTTACTAATCTTCCATAACTGTCTGACAATACTCAAAGGCCCAGCTATACAAAAGACTTAGAGATTAGATGTAGTCTTTGCTTCTCCCCCATTCCAAATAATGACTGTAATGAAGAATCAAATTGTACTGAATTTTACTTTCTCTGTAGAACTTCATTAATTAATCCACAGCTAAATAAATATATAAATAAGGCCTTGACGTTCAATTTTACTTCAATGCAAATAGCAGATAGGAAACTCAGTTTTTCATGCTGCAAACTCAGTGAATCAAGAACAAAATGTCTTGGTAAGATACTAAGCATCTAGGAAAAAGGGGGGAAAAAAATCCTTCCAAAGTAATATAGAATGGTTCTGATAATAGCTAACAGTTTTGAGTAACAGGGAGAAAGTGAACTATGAATGATTTTTTCTAATTTTTATCCTTAATTTTTGCCAGTAGGATGCAGTATGTTTGAAACAAACGGAAAGATTTTTTTCCTCCTACAAGTCATAGTTAATCTGCTAGATCTCTTGTAGTTGAAAATTTGTATAGGTTCAAAAACTGACCAGGCAAATCCAGAAAGAAAAAATTATCAAGACCCTTTCAGTACAAACACATCATAAGACCCCTTCAGTACCAATGCACTCTCTCTGTCTCCAGAAATCTCTGAAACCTGAATTGTTTGAGGATAGGATGTCACACCAGGGAAATATCTCTACAAAACACGTATTCTGTTCCCAGACCTATAATGCATCTGCCATTGTGAAGGCAGGATACTGGCCAACATGGTTTGACTATTCTTATGACAAAAGCAAAGTAAAAATTACTCCAATGCAGGCAGTGGTACGTTTAGCACAAATGTCACCAGGCAGCTTCTAGTCTCTACCGCAGAGGACACAAATATTGCAATAAATATATCCTTGATATTCAACAGCAAGGATCCAATTCGTAATTTGAAAAGAGAATGAAAAAAAGATTTGGGGGTTATTTAAAAAATTAAAAAGTAGGTCTGTTTTCAACTTTTCAGAAGAAAAAAGAAAGAGCTGTATGAAAAAAAAATAGATGTGGCCAACAAAACAGATTTCTTCAAGATTATTCACATGGATACTGTTAACATTATCCATGTACTTTTTGTCCTGGGAGAGATCATGCACCCAGAAAGACACTTACTTGAAAGACATAAATGGCCAAGTATGTGCCTGGAAGTCCTTTCTTCTCCCCAGGCCAGAGAACATACATGCAGAAGATACCGAAAATATAGTTTGAAAAGTAAGAGATGCATTAATTGCACAGAGTGCTAAGGTATTAACTTAGACAAATTAAAGAGGTTCGTTTAGGAAGAAATAAGTTTAGTATTTCTGACATAAATGCAAGAGATTTTTGTGACTAAAACATTTAAATTAACCTTAAATTATTCCTAGTCACATGGGATGGTCTTGGCTTAAGCAATTTTATCGTTAAAATTCTTTTGTCAAAGTATGATTTCATGAAAAAAACAAATCCAGTAAATATCAAAAATCTTGAGGGGAAAGGCTAATTTCAGAAAGCTTGAAGGGCCGATTGCATTCTGAGAGAAGTGAGAGCAGTGATTTGGCAGATCACCTAGGAGGTAGGAGAATAAAAGAGTGAGCTCCTAAAGAGAATATTATACCATTCCTTACATTTTTATAAGAACACATAAAAATACTAAAAGACTTTAAAGCTTATGCCAGGATCTTCTTGTCACCCACTTGCTCATCTCCAGGTGAAATAGGCATGAAATGTCTACCTCCCTACAAGAAATATCTATCACCTACATTATAAGTGCGCAGGTGCTATTTTGTGTGTGTATGCTGTCTTTACAAACTGATGTAAAGTAGTGTTTTACAGTAAAAAGATGTTGTTTCAGTGACAGTGAAATTTTAGTGGTTTGCACTGATGCAAAGCTGGACAGTTAGATTTGGACTGATACACAACAAAAATTAACTACTACACCTTTAAAATAAATTCAGTGTCAGACACACAAAAAGTTTTGCTAGAAGATTTGTGTATGTTAGCAAATTCTAAAGTGATCTAGCAATAAAAACAGCTGAGTTTATTTTGAACTTGGTCTTCCATTCACAGAAAACAAAACCACATTTAACATTATGTTAGATAAAATGCTTTGAAATGTGTAAACTGCAGGACAATACTGTTCATTCTGATAACATGTGCCTAGGTAGCATCATGACCAAAGATGTCTTCATCACCAAAGAGTGGTGAGGACAGCATGAGAGAAGTACTGAAAGTGGGTCACAGTATGAAAATAACTGACACTGTGCATATGGTTCATCTTAGTTGTTCCTTACACCAAAAATGACCAAATAGCAACAAAGAGGGAGTTGGACTTTCGTCTTCTGTATGAATTCTTTCTTGAGGAGTTTATTTTTTGAGTATTTAATGATTATTTTACACATCATGCTTAAAGCAAGCACTGCCTCAATGCCATGAGCTGGTAACAGATTCACTCATTGAAAAGATATAAAGCACAGAAATTCCTAAAAACATTTGCCTGTAGCTTTTCTATGTGGAGTGATGTCTCAAGTTTTCTAGGTCTGATATTTTGAGATCTCCCAGAACTAGAAGTAAGTGTCAGTTCTGCTCTACTTTTGGGAATGCCTTCATTTCATGGGGGCAAAGCTCATTTTATCTTTCTGTGCTTGAAAAACATTGGACTTCAGCTTTACTATTTGGTTTAACTGATGTTTTGCAGGCAAGTTACTTTTATGGACAGCTTTTTTTATTTCCTGTTTTTTCTATTTTTTATATGCCTTGCATGTTAGAAGGTTAATAGGTAGAATTCAACAACTCAAAAGTAGTATAACCATTCTGCAACCATATTTATCATATAGGCTTCTTGATACAGGTTTTTAGGAGACTAAAGGGGCGTATCCTTCCTTCCTTTCACTAAATATGTCCCCATACCCCATCAATGCTCCCACTCCTGGGAGATATATATAGTAATAGCAGTGAAGTGATAGCACAGCACCTTCATTCTCACTGTAGCTGCTTTCTTCCTTCTTCTGATCAGTATCACTTATGCACATTGTGAAATTGCTACCAGAAATGGCCAGTGACATGGGGAACACCTCACAGGTCCTTTGTTTTAAAGTCTAAAGTGGTGATAAAATCTTTCTGGTTTGACCTTTTCCCCAGTGTAGGCCATGACCCCTTGATTCCTGTATCATGCTTGATAACATGGAGTTGAACTCTGCTAGTCCTTTCACACTGACATGTCAAATCCATTTGCACCTGTAATGTGCTCTGATTATCTGCAGTGGAATCGGGCCAAAGATAATTCTTGTAAATTTGTACTAATTAACAAACTCACATGAACAGTACCTGTTTAATTCTTGAAATATGCCTAGTAGTATACAATACACTGTAAGTCCATTGCAGTGAACATCTACTGAATCTTGGTAACCCAGATTCTTTCAGGTTTGGCCAAAGTTTGTGCTAGTTAAATTATTAATAGACTTATTTACATGGATAGGACAAAGAAAAGCTAATAAGCACCAAACCAATCTGTGGGCGTGACACATTTTCAACTGTCCCTGCATACATTTAGTTTCAGTGTGATCAATATGTTTGTATGTGGAACACCTTTATGTTGCTCAGAGAATTGAAAATGGTTAGTGTATTGGTATGACATATAATCAGGTATTTTGTCTTCTTTCACAGGTAAGAAAAATGAGGTTGAGAGATATAAAGCAGCCTGTGCCAGGGCCACAGAAAGCCTATTTTAATGTGTTTCAGAATATGTACCAAAATTAACAACAGTAACAAAATTTATTTTTCATGAAGATAAAGCAGAATAGAACTGATGGTAGTATCATTTCCAGTTTGTCCATCTCCTCATTTAGTTTAGCTTGAAGAGTTTAGTTTAAAGGTTTAGTTTAAAGAGGTTCATGTCCCATGTGGATGCCACATTTCCAGAAAGTATCTGTCTTGCTATTTATTTGGTTGTCAGTGTAGACCCCACCTTATACGCTGAATTGTTCTAATCGAATGTATCTAGCTGAATCTGATCTACTCATCTGGACTGGCTTAGAGTTAATGGAGAGAAACTACTGCAGATAGAAGTTACTGGAGTGTCCTTCCCTTCCCTTACTTCAGCACAGAGGAGGTCACACCTGGAGTACTGTGTCCAGCTCTGGCCTCCTCACTACAAGAGAGACATGATCATACTGGACAGAGTTTAGCAAAGGACCAAGAAGATGACTGAGGGACTGGAGCGTGACTCCTATAATGAAAGGCTGAGAGAGCTGAGGCTATTCAACCTAGAGAAGAAAAAGCTCAAGTAGGATGTCATCAATGTATATAAATACTTGCAGGGAGAATGCAATGAACACGGAGCCAGGTTCCTTTCAGTGGAGCCCAGTGACAGGACCAGAGGCAGTGGGCACAAACTGAAACACGGGAGATTCCCTCTGAAACATCAGGAATCACTTTGTTTTGTTTTTTTACTATGAGTGTGACTGGGTGATGGCACAGGTTGCCCAGGAAGGCTTTGGAGTCTCCATCCTTAGAAACATTAAAAGACATTTGAACACTGTCCTGGGCTACTGGGTCTAGGTGGCCCTGTTTGAGTAGAGGGGAACCCCAGAAGTCCCTTCCAGTAGCAAGAATTCTGTGATTCTGACATTCTGTGAAGCAAAAAAAATTGGGATGTAAAATTATAGAATCGTAGAATCATACAATGTCTTGGGTTGGAAGGATCCTTGACAAATAATCTAGTCCAACCCCCCTGCAGTAAGCAGGGACATCCTCAACTAGATCAGGTTGCTCAGAGACACATCAAGCCTGACCTTGAATGTCTCTATAGTAAAGACCTTCTTCTTAAGGTCCAATCCCAATCTAACCTACTCTGGTTTAAAAGCATTGACCCTCGTCTTATCACTACATGCCCTTGTAAACAGTCCCTCTCCAGCTTTCTTGTAGCCCCCCTTCAGATACTTGAAGGCCGCTATAAGGTCTCTCAAGAGCCTTCCCTTCACCAGGCTGAACAACCCCAATTGCCTCAGCCTGTCCTCACAGAAGAGGTGTTCCAGCCCTCTGAACATCTTTGTGGTCCTCCTCTGGACCCACACCATCAGGTCTATGTCCTTTTTGTGTTGAAGGCCCCAGAGCTGGACACAGTACTCCTGGTGAGGTCTCACCAGAGGGGAGTAGAGTGGCAGAATCACCTCTCTCGATCTGCTGGCCACGCTTCTTTTGATGCAGCCCAGGATGTGATTGGCCTTCTGGGCTGCAAGTGCACGTTGTTGGCTCATGTCCAGCTTCTTATCCACCTGAAACCCCAAGTCCTTATCCACAGGGCTGTTCTCTATCACCTCATCCCCCAGCCTGTATTTATTGTTCAGACCCAGGTGGAGGACCCTGCATTTGGTCTTGTTGAACCTCATGAGGTTCACCTGGACCCACTTTTCCAGCTTGTTCAGGTCCCTCTGGTATATCTAACATACCTCTCAGCTTCGTGTCATCTGCAAACTTGCTGATGGTTCACTCAATCCCGCTGTCCATAAAATTGATGAAAACATTAAACAGTACTGGTCCCAGTATGGACCCCTGAGAGACATCACTTGTCAGTGATCTCCATCTGGACTTCAAACCATTGACCACTACCCTCTGGATGTGACCATCCAGCCAATTCCTTATCCACTGAACAGTCCACACATCAAATCCATAGCTCTTCATCTTGGCAAGGAGGATGTTGTGAGTGATTTTGTCAAAGGCCTTTTAGAAGTCCGGACAGATAACATTCATAGCTCTTCCTTTGTCCACTGATGTCGTCACTCCATTGTAGAAAGCCACTAGGTTGGTCAGGCAGGACTTCTCCTTAATAAAGCCATACTGGCTGGTTTTGATCACCTTCTTGTCCTCCATGTACCTTATCAGAGCCTCTAGGGGAACCTGCTCTCTGATCTTCCCAGGCACAGAGGTGAGGATGACAGGTCGGTAGTTCCCAGGGTCCTTCTTTATAACCTTTTTAAAAATGGGTGTAATGTTTCCCTTCTTCCAGTCACCAGGGACTTCACCTGACTGCAAGGACTTTTCAAATATAATGGAGAATGTCTTGGCGACTGCATGTGCCAATTTTCTCAGGACTCTGGGGTTTATGTAGTCTGGTCCAATAGACTTATGTATCTCCAGGTTCCACAGGTGGTCATGAACCTGATCTTCACTTACAGTGGAAGGAACTTTGTGCCCCTGGACCCCACCTTGTGGCCTTTTCACTTGGGAGGTGTGGGGAGAGATGTTGCCAGTGAAGACTGAGGAAAAAACATTGTTGAGAACTTCAGGCTTCTCCTCATCTGTTGTTACTAGCTTGCCAATTACCGTGTCCTAAAGCAAAGCAAATACCCAAAACAGTCTAAATGAAGTACTTCTTTCCATTTATTATTATAGGTGGTTAGATAATTCAGCTGTACAATATTTACATTTTAGAAATCTAAAATCTGGTGAGATGTAGCCAACACTTGATGTTTTATCTTAAACATTCAAGTATTCTCTGTTTGACAGTTGATGAATTACGTATTTTTTTATTCTTTTATGTATAGTCTGACCACACAGATATTCACTCATGGCTGAAAAATTGTGGCATACTTGTTGCTCTGCTTTCTGCCAGTAGTGAAACAGTGCATATCACGTGCAGAGATTTATAGTACATTTGTTAAATGAGTAAATACGAGTGAATGAAACTCCAAGTGGAACTCATGTGCCTTAACTTCAGTTGTCCAGACCTGAGCTAGTAACAGTGGGCTTCCTTCAGAGGAAATGCCAGCAGTTCATGAGTGCAGTCATTTTACTCTAAAACAGATGACTCGGATAGTTCTGTTTAATCACTTTCAGGAAGTGCCAATTCTTCTCCATTACTACAAGGGAAAGACAAGGTGACCAGCCCAGACTTGGACATCTGAAAGAGGGCTAGATGTAAGAAAGGTGGGTTTAACCCTGCCTTTAACCATGCATCGTCTCACCAGAGTAAGCCTGAGCATTCCTTGAACCCAGAAAAGATGTTCTTTGCTGCCCACCAGTATGGCACCATTTTCTATTCAGCTTCACTGAAACATTTTCCTATTTCTTAAAAGCAACAGAAATAAAAACAGCCCTGAATGAGTTGCTGACTGAGTTGCCAGTGACATCTGTAATAAAAATGAATTTGCCTATACATTTTTTCAGCCATACTGCTAAGTTTACTTTAATTCTATACAGACCATCCTTACAAATAAATGGGCTATTAATGCTCTAATTTTTAAATGGTGTCTCACTTATATACTTGAAGTACTGAAAATCAGAGGAGACAGATTACTGCAGGATCTGTTGCTGTTTGAAATTTATTATATTTTAGACAACACTCTGAAATAGACACAATATGAAGAGATAAGTAGCCTTTCCTTCTACCAGTGAAATGTATATTTTTGACAAACAAAAAGAAAAGTTCAATGTTATAGAAATATAAGCAAATACATGACATGGACTGTTTCTCCCTTTCTAGAAAAATATTACTGAAGATATAAAGCAGAATAATTTAAAATAAAATATCCGATTTTGACTAAAGGAGGCTATACATATGTTGACTTCAGAATGCAATTACTATGGAAACAACAAACAAAGAGGATATTTCAGAGCGTGCCAAGCTGAAATTCATGCCTGGACTGATTTCAAGTCTTTTTCTTGTTGAGAATTACAGCTGAAGGTTTTTAGGCTGAATTCTATAGGAAATGTCTTCCAGCATGTTATTTTCATTCCTCAGCTTCTCCTCCTTCCTTTTTGATAACAAGGAATGAATAATGCAAATTTTTTTTCTTAAAGGCTAATCATTTTGAATGCATAAAATTTTGTGGTATCTACCTGTTAAAACCTCTTATACTTTCAAAAATTGCCAAGTGAAAACAACACTTCAGAAGTATGCATCTGAGTATGTCACTCCAGGTTTTTGTAATCAAGGGAGAGAAATGGACAATTTTAGTTGCAATCCATATGGCCTTTTCAGACATCTACCTCATAATGATCTGAACTGCATGCTATAAGCACCTATTTCTTACTACTTACTGTAAAGAAGTCTGCAGCATATTTACATATGTATATGTAAATACATTGCTAAGCATAATTGTATTATCATATATTATATTGCATAGAGTAAGTATGTATATAGGATAATCTGTACTTCCCAGATAATTTTCCCATTGACAAACAACTCACTTTAATAAGAATTGTGAGAGATGAAGAAATCCTGAGAAATGTGAAAACTAATTAAATCATTAAAATCTAATCTTTCAGAGGATTTGCCTCATTTATTGATCAATTTTATGGTGTGTTTCAAGCCTTTTATCAACAAAAATGTTTTTCCGGTTACTGGAAAACCATGTATAAAAATGTATTTTTGGAAGAAATCAAAATATGCCATAGAAATTTCAGATTTTAATACAATAAAAATTATATTGTGAAAGATGGTATTGGGATAATGCATTAAAGCTTGCAAGGTGTAGAACATGTTATACTGGTTGTCATTAAAATTGTGTAAATGAAAATAGTTTTCATTAAACAGTGTGTGAGAAAAGATGGCTAGTCATAATTTAAAAACAGCTAAGGAGTAATCAGAATTTTTGAGAAGTATTTTGCATCTGCTATATACTTGGGAATGTAAAAGGTGGAATAATACCTGTATTGCCACTTTCTTAGTGTTACTGCACGTATTGTATGGGGTTGGGGATGGGGGAGTAAGTACAATTAAAATGGGGAAGGAGGAAAAAGCTCATCTGAAAATATAGCAATATAGAGAAGATTGAGTATCTTCAATCTTGATCTTACTTTAATAGCTATTAAATTTTGGGGATGGACATGCATAGTTTTCTTCAGCAGAGTTTTCTTCCAGTTTTCCTAAGGTGGAAAAAACCAGTGTAGAACAAAAGAAAAAAATATAATTTTCTCACAAAAAGATTCAAACCCATCTTGTGGTTTTACCATGATTTATCTAAAGGCTTTAATCTTTTTGTTTTATTTTAGTTTATTGAGTGTTAGGCTGAAATGTCATTTTAAAATTAAAAGACCATGTATTTTATTTAAATTACTCAAAGTAAATCTTCATCCATCTTAATTCAAGCTGAGTTTGCCTCTGTTTTGGAGTGATTAAACCTATAACTATTAATGAAAAAAATGGCCCTTTTGAAAAAAAAAATAAATATCTGTTCAAAGATCTGAATACACACAATCTGGCATCAAAACAAACTTACACACAGAGGAAAACTCATATATGCAAAATATTTAATAAATTGCTAAATTTCAAATTAAACCAGCTTTATTTTGACATTTTCTCACAATGTTTTTAGAATATAAAGATTTTGTATGGCATCATGAAAAGCAAAAGGTGAAACTTATTCAAACTCAATTTATATCTGACAGATACAGTTTCTTTTGGGAGTTAAGATGCATAAATTCAGATAGCTGCAAGCAGGTATACCTTTAAGGAAATAGTGCAGGCTGAGTTTATTTACCTCTGTGACTTTGAAACACCACTGTGAGCAATAAGTATCACCATTTGTGAACTCACATTTCCCTCTGCTTGGCCATGTCCTCAATGCTTTTAGCTCATGCTGCACAGGAGGAATCCCTTGGGCGAGATGAATCTGCACACAGCTAGTGTTATGTGTAAGGCATAGCACTTTCAAAACTGTGCTATGCCTTCAGAGCCCTACAAAATATAATTAACACATTGGGAAGCCAGGTTGTTATTCTTATTTTGACAATGTTCTTGTTATTTTATCCTGCTAATCTGATTTTCAAAGATTTATACATAAATTTTTCTTACATTAATCCCTGAAACTATGCTTGGAAAGCCCATGCTATAAATACCACATGGCTAATGCACATGCCAGTGCCAGGCAGAATTTACAAGAAACAGATAAATCTCATAATAATAATTTCATTATATCACCCTTATAAATCTTCCTAGCTATTCTGACACCTTAATTACAAAGTGACACTTTCAGTCTTAAAGTATTGTAGCCTGTGTAATAAATCATTTCACTTAATATATGTTGTAAGTCTGGCTACTGTAGAGGAGTCACTTCACAATCCACCTCATTTATGAAGGCAAAAAGTCAACAAGTAAGTAAGTATGAAACACAATAAGAAATTGACGCATCTCAGAACTTATTACAACACACATACATGCAAAATATGTAGTGTCTGTCACATCCTTCCCCTTCCCAGCATCACATGCAAGTTTCTTGAACACAGGTATGGGCTGAACAGCCTGAAGGTGAGAAGCAGGTGGCCAGTTCTATAGTTATTGCACCCAAAAAGCAATTATTTCTGAAAGCTCCTTATAAAGGACAGAGGCCACAGAATAACCTCATCGAGTAACTTGTAGACAAGGGACTAGCAAGAAAATTTAAGTCAGAAATAACTAATGTGTGACTTGTATTCTGTCAAATATAGTCTTAATGTAATTACAGTAAGACAATTTGAAAACTGCAAGAAAAGCAGGAGGGGTAGGAAAGTTTTCTGTAAACAGTGACTTCAGAATGTCAGAGTGAAAATGAACAAATATCAGTAATTATAGGAGAAACTGCAGTCCTAGCATGGGATTTCTGGGGTCTGCTCTTCACTTAGACACATACAGGAAGTCACAGTAATGCTAATAAAGGCTGCAGAGACAGACAGTTTGGTGGTGATCCATTATATACATCTATACTTCTTTATATTTACCTACAGAGCTCTAGTTATTCATTCTGTAGCCTTTACATCATAAGAATTCATTGTTGTCCAAGTAAAAATTTTTTTTTTTTGTTCTTCACTTTGCTGTGTCTTTCATTACAGGCCTAACACTGAAGCAACAGGATTGCTGGCAACCATGCTGCACAGCGTCTCTGAGATCTGTTTGTAAAAATAGATGTTTTGGAGGGAGGTCAAGCTGTTTCCAATGGACAGAGCATTCCAAAGTGATGGCTTAGATGCTAGAATTATTCTCTTTCTTATCACTTGATCCTTATTTTGTCACCATCTTGCTATATTCCCCTTGCTGATTTCAGCTTTGTTGTCATCAAGCTTTAAAAGCATTTGATGAAGACAGAAATATGAATGTGGCAATTAACATTAATTTGTGTGCATTCTCCTTTACAAAGATGAAATAATTTTGCAGATGTCTCAGGACATGGAATATTTAGATGATCATTTTAACCTCAGTCAACAAGGGAGTAGTTTATAAGCTGTGAAACTTTATCAGGCTTGAATGATACTATCAATTATTTTGCTCTAAACCAGAATCAGCCCTCCCCACACAGGACCATTTCCTTTAGCTATTAATTCTATTAGTTTATACCTTAGTTATAGTGTTAACACTGTGTGACACAATGTGGTATCCAGTATTAATGAGCAACTCAAATCTGGACAGTCATACTGGCTTGTATCAGAAATAGTGTGGCCAGCAGGACTAGGGAAATGATTGTCCCCTTGCACTTGGCACTGGTGATGCTACACCTAGAATACTGTGTTCAGTTTTGGGCCCCTCACTACAAGAAGGACTTTGAGGTGCTGGAGTGTGTCCAAAGAAGTGCAGCAAAGCTGGTGAAGGGCCTAGAGCACAAATATTGTGAGAACTGGCTGAGGGAACAGTATTTTTTTTAGTTTGGAGTAAAGGAGGCTGAGATGAGATCTTCTCTCTCTCTACAACTACATGAAAGGAAATTGTAGAGAGGTGAGGGTCAATCTGTTCTCCCAAGGTAACAAGTGATAGAACAAGAGGAAATGGCCTCAGGTTGCACCAGATAAGGTTTAGATTGGATATTAGGAGAAATTTCTTCCCCCAAAGAATTGTAAAGCAGTGGAACAGACTGCCCAGGGCAGTAGTGGAGTCATCATCCCTGAAAGTATTTGAAAGTCATGTAGATGTGGTGCTTACTGACATGGTTTAATGGTGGATTTGGGAGCGTTAGTTTAACAGTTGGATTTGATGATCTTAAGGGTCTTTTCCAACCTAAAGGATTCTATGATTCTATGATTTTAATTTCTGGACGTCTTCTTTTTCCTTTGTTTTTAATTAGTGAAATTTGAAAGGAAAAAGAATATTATGACATCTAGCCATCAGCTTTACTTTTAGCTTCTCTACTTATTTTCCTTGCTGAAAAGTTCATCTTTGTTATTGATGAACCCATAAGATTCTGTATGTAAAGGAACCCATCCTGAAATCATCTCCATGAGGACAAACCATATGTGCATACTGAGTGCCCGTGAAGTAAACTACTGGTAACATTTCTTACTTCTGCTATAGTAACATGCACGCGTCCCTAACTATGGACTCTGTACACGATACAGACAAACCCAAAAGTTTAATCTTAGTGCTAGCAGACAAATAGGATGAATGTTACAAATGATAATGGCAGCAAAACAGATTGTTAAATGGCGCATACCAGTATTACTCTACCAGATTTAACAAAGCCATCACATTTCTATGATTCCATTTAATGTGCAGTCCTCTAGAAGAGGTCTTTCTCATTTCATTTCCGGATCTAAATCAAGAGTGATCTTTCCAGCTGTCTATGAAGTTGCACATATGCATGTTAAGATCAGAATGAGACATCATTTTGCACTCTGGGCTTGTCTACAGAGGGAGGCAACTATGAAATAAGTATTTATGAAATAAGTGCAACTATGAAATTAGTGTTCACAAAGTGAACATGTAGTGCATAAATAATCTTGTGAGAGTTCATTTTTTTTCAAATTGAAGTTAATCACTTTTTTTTTTACTATACCATAAATACATCCATGTGGAGAGGCAGTGTAAAATATCCATTTATATATAAATTTATGCCTAATATTGCTTTGCAGGCATTCCCTCTTCAGAAAATTCTTGTGTGATGACACCAGAATAAAACCAAAGGCTTATTTTCCAGAAGCTACATTTTCATGGCAAATATTTGCACTTAACAGATGGAAAGAATGATGTTGATCTACAGAAGAAAGGTAACAGTATTCTTATCTCTTATGAATGCTACAGAGGTGTTTTTTCAGGAAGAATTGGAAAAAAGAGGAAAAGGCAATTGCACTTCGTGTATGGCAAATCTGAACACGATTTCACAATCAAGCTCTTTTCAAGTAGATCACAATTACTTATACTGCAAGCCGCTTGTATGAAAAACAGCATTGGATAAAAATCTGAAATCTGAAGATTAACAATAAGATGCAAAACCTTAATAGTTAAAATAATGCCCCATTAAGCTATTTATCTAGGACTGAGGTGGATTTTCTATTATTTAAAGTCTTGAAATCAAGTTTTTAAAGCTTTCAGGAAGAGACGCTCTTGCTTAATCCAAAGTTATGGTCTTTACTTACAGAATTTCTGGGTGAGAGTATCTGACCTGTACTACGTAAGCAGTCAGGTTAGATGATCATAATGGTCCCTTCTGGCCTTAAAATCTATCAATTTATTAAGCAATCGGCTGTAATGCTGTGATGCAGAGGCAATTTACCTCAAGATTTGAAGAGCACTTAAATTAATTGTTTCATTAAAATCCATTTGAATGCTTTCACATCTTGATGCATGCTGCTTCTGGGTGCCTCACATATTTTATTAGGAGATCTTCAGCCCCAGAGAATCTATTATGATTGCATGGCCTGACTTGTGCATTATGCCAGCTGTAACAGAGTGTTCCTGGGGAATTCATGCAGTGAGAAGCCCTGACATCATGTCTAGTAGCCGTGGGTGGTTCTCTGGCGACCACTAGGAGGTGCTTCCCAGCGCTCCACTCATTACTCTTGTTGACATCATGAGGAATGAGTTCAGCACTGTGTGGGAGCGTGTTTCAGATCTTTCGTACACCTACAGCCTTATGCCAAAAATAAGATGCAATCATTTGTTTCCTAGGTGATACCTACACTGAGCGTGCGCGGTCCTTGCTGCCTCTGAAATGGTGAAGTATGTTATCAAGCCTTTCTTGTAGTGCTTTTGAGGCAACGCATCAAACAGCTTTTACTGCAGAACAAACGGCTTGTTGATTATGTACACGTGGGGAAAAAAAGTGTATTGAGGTCTCAATCTCAGTACTCATTCTGGGCAAAAGTAATTTTATTTTTTTGTTTACTTTTCCTGTGGTAAGTGAAGGGAAAAGAGAACAAGAAATATCAGCTCCTAGGTTTTCTAAATACTAGAAGACCTCTTTGATGTTCTTTCATGAGAGTCTGTCTGAATTTGTCTGTATGAAGGTGCAGAAATCCTAGTTCCAATTTTGTTTTCCCATGCAGACATCAAAATCAGAATATCCTCCAAGTGCCTTCCCTATCTCTGGAGTATTTGAATGCCAAAGATCCACCAAGGCATTTGCTGTACACTACTGTCCTTTGCAGGAGACAGTAAAGGGTAATATATGAAGTATAAACAGATTTTTACTCTTCTGATGGACTTTTTTTAGTTTGTTGTTCTATTTCCGATATTTCAAGTGTCTGCAAGTTTGAAAATATACAAAGAATTTCTGAATTCTTGAAATTATGTGTTTTATTCATTAACTTGTATTTATTTTTTTACATGATCGCTATTGGTATAAGCTTTCATTTCACAATGTAGTAATTTATTGGAAAGTCGTAGAGCCTTTTTGTTCTCAGAAATTTTTTACTTCTTTCATATCATGTCCACTGAAGGGTCAATTAATGATGACTCTTGCTGTGTATTCTACTCCAATTAAGGCAAAAATTTAAGTAAAATTAATAATATCCTTTTTTTTTTTCCTAGTAATCTTAAGCATCAGGAACAAACTGATGGTATTTCACTATACAGGCATTTTTATAGTCTTAATTTGGGAAGATTAAGTTTTCTGATTGAATTCACAGATATTTTCATCCTTATTAGAAACAAGAGCCTGATTCCAAAGTTTTGTGCTCTGTTGTCTAGTGGATCTCTAGGCTTAGATGAAGCAATCTTTGTGCTGTAGCATTGACTGATAACATCAGGTGGAATTCCCAGTTACACAAATTGCAAGATCTGTTAACTGCTTCTTTCTCATGACGCCCATAGGGATTGTTATCTGCACTTGTCACATCTAATGTATATGTGTGTTCATGAGTGTGTGTGTTCATGAGTGTGTGTGTATGTATGGGGAGGAATTTCTTTGAGGGTCCATTTGAATGTTTTGCATTTCATACTTTCTTTGTAAGGTTATTTCAGCACACTACCCCCCAAACAAAACCAAACTGGAAGATTGACTGTTCAATTTCTGCCTTGTGAAAACCAAAAGATTGGCATGAAATCGAAGAAAAGACAAGCTCTAAAGTATGTGGAGCTAACTACTCCTTATCTTGTTTTTCTACTTGAATCAAAATCCCAATTGTTTTAACAGGTTCAGGAGAAGGTCACACAGCAACATGACAATATGCAGAGCTTTTGAATGGTAGCAAACCCAAAAAACTTAATTTACACGGATAGTCGTGATATTAAAACCCTGGAGAATCGCAGCTTTCAAGATTGCAACAGAGAAAAGTTGTGTGTCTTAGTACGAGTTTTGAAAAGAGAATGTGGTTTGTTAAATTACATTTTGATATTGCATATTGTTATGCAAGGACTTGTAGAAAAAAAATAATGAGTCTATATCACAAAAGCCCAAAATAAAGTATGATGAATACTGTCTATAATATCAGTTGATCTGATACCATGCTTATGTACTATGCTGAATTGTAAGGATAAAGCCTTGAATATTTTGATGGCTGAGGTGATTTTTGAGATTTTTAAATGTTATTTAAAAACTCTTTTATCTGTTCCAGAAATAATCTTTGAATCATTTGCTTTTGACTACAAGGGTAACTTGCTTTCAGTCAACACAAGCAACAGATATTATCTTTAAAAAGAATTATTTACGTATGATCACAAAATTTGGCAACATATATTTTCTAAATCTTCTTTAAATTAACAAATCATTACCAAATTGATTGTACTCTCTGAAGTTGCTTCACAGTCTTTTTCCATGTTTAACTCCTGTACTTTAGATTAATTTCTTGACTGAAATTATTAAAAGTATTTCTGGAGGATTCACAGGTGTTCTCTAGCTGCTGAAAAAATTAACATCATTAGGGTCAATCTCAAAGAGGATGCAAGTGCTTTGTGTCTAAAACTGGAAAAAAAATAAAAATATCTAGGCTGATCTGTCTTGTGCAATTGGTTCCCTCATTGTATCAGCAAAACTTTTACATCTTTGGTTTCAAAGACGTTAAACTCTATGTAAGCAAAATCATATTGCTTTATTTTTAAAAAAAGAACAGTCCCAAAAAAATCAGAATTAGTACTGGTATTTCTAAAACACCTAACAAACAGGAAATCTTTACTGGGAAAGTGCCAGTGTCATCTCAGAAGGGAGTTGTCTGCTCAAGCATGGTCCTAACAAAATAATTGACCATATTATAAGAGTTAAGTTTCTTTTTCTCCATTGTGATTAATAGAACAGCTGACAGAGCAGTGTTTTGGGGCCAGCTCATGTATGAACTTTGACTTGGTCAATAAGAGTTGTGCATTGATTCCTTTTTTTTTCTGTACAGCACAAGGTTTTATCTCTGCTTAAAACAATACCTCTTTGCATTTCTTGTAATAACTTATACCTAGACATTACTGCAGTTTTGGCATTACATATAACCACTGATCTTCTCCTGTGTCAGGTCCTTCAGCCACTGGAGAGATCAATCTGTCTCTCATTCTTAAATTTGGCCTTTTATTTCACTTTTTTTTTTTTCATTTATTTTCTTTATTCAGTGGGTATTGACTCAGGACTAATCAAGAAACCATCCACCTATGTCAGAATAAGTATTTTTCTGTCATAGCGCAACGTTTGGATATTATATGGCTTTAACCAGGTCTGTGTTTCTCTCACTCCAGCTTCACATCAGGAAAGTAGCAAATGGCAGATTGTGACTACTTCCTTTTTAATTTAATTTAATTTTTTTTTACGCAAGAAACCACCACCTTTAGGAAAAGTGTGGGAAGCAGGGAAAGAAAACATTGGGCCTTCTCTGGAGAGCTACTAGAAATATGGAGAACTTACTGTAGTTTTCTAATACCAGCATATTGGTACACTCAGCTGGAAGAAAAGAGTCTGATTTTTTTTTCTATCAAAGCAGGTTGAGCAAGGATTTAATCGTTCTCTTACTCTTTCTTTATCGTTTTCTACTTCTGCTGCCCTCAGAGATGATCCAAGTGATCATCCATCAGGCCTTCTTCAGAGACAGAACTCTAACCAAATATATTGTTCATACGTTTCTTTTTTTTTTTCAATCCTATTTAAGTCTGAAATGATCTCTCAGGACTTCTTGGGGTCACAGTGGGATTTTTCACAGGGCTTCTTGAGGTCAGAATTCATATTGGGAATCTCAATGGGGTCGTACTGTGATAAGTGATTGTATCAGCTCAATGCTGTGGGAGTAGATGCATTAGAAATATGTACAATGGTGTAGGTTTGACAAATGAATAGCGCAGAGTGTTCTTGAGCACACCATGTCTCTGAGATGCTTTAATGCACAGACGAATATTTAAACACAGAAAGAGCAGAGAAGTGAACATTTAAGCTTCATATTCAGCTAGTGACCCACACTGGGGAAAAAAACAGACTCCCCAAAATGAAGTTTATATCAGGGTCTTGACAATTACTTAAGCAGACAGGTTTTTAAATGCTATTCTTCTTTTTTAATGAAAACCATGTCATGTGTTCGTCTCACCTAACTGTAAGAGTAAAGAAGGTACGTATCTGCTCCTCACTTGATCTTGCTTTCTAAAATTGGTGAATCTTCAAGTAAATTCACTTGAAGTCTTCTTAGGGATGACACTAATTGCATCACCCAAGTACCAGCTCCTCTCTATTGATTATGAAGAGAGTATAGATGACCAGAGGTGGATATCACATAACAGCAGTTTATGCCCAATAAGGTGAGTTCCATTGTGTATCCACTCTCAATACCTAAGCAGTTCATGCTTGCACATTACCGGAAATTATTCTGAACCATCATCAATGAGATTATTGAGCCAGTTCACTACCATGGTGCAACTCTTTTGACGTTGAATGAAGAAACCAGAAGAGGTATTGGGGAAGCCCTAAGTATAAATGGAATATGACTGTTCAACTGTGGTTTTGTCTTAATAAGGCAGCCCTAGATATCATGTAATATATCATCCAACCACCAAGATGCTTTTATTTTTGTTGGGTTTTTTTTTAAGTGAACATTAGCAGTCAAAGGAAAAAAAATAATCTATCTTTTTATGTGAGGAAAACTTGGCTATTGTAAGAAACATGCAGTTTGGCAGAGTAAACTTTTTTAGTGTTTATATGGATGAGTTTACCTAAGGGAAAAAGAGAACAATATGTAAGTGAAGGGAACTTCATTTTGTATTTAATGTAATTTGCTCACTACTTGAAGTCATGCCAATAAAAAAAATGATATGCACATGCTTCTTTGACAAGCCATGAGAAAACTTGACAGAAGCTTAAATCTGTGAACAATCTCCTTTCTAATTGTTAGGTCTCAAAAAAGAAGCCATCTTCAAAATGCAAAGATGTTTTGTCCACTTAATGTTACCGTGGTAACTATAGTAATTGTTTAGCTAGGAAAAAAATAATGAAGATTTATAATTTAAAGCTATGTATCAAAACCAGTACCTTTTGGTTACTGCTAGCCTTAGTTCTCTTTTTATCTTTTTTTACTGTCCTACGAGAAGGGGAGAAATTGAAATTATTTTGTACCTATGACCCCTGCCACTTTTACAGATTCTCCTTCCCAGTTGGTGTTTTGCACAGAAAGAGCTACAAGAAAGGAGACAGAGCTGGTTTCGAGTCACTTTCTGTGGTAGGTTGACTGCCAACCAGCCATGTGCTGATCTGAGTCTGTGTTACTTTGGGAACAAGGTTGTTCTGTGCTATGTATTTCCCAGTATTTTGCCAATGTTTTTTGTTCATTGAGGGACCAAGATAATATCACAATATCAGCAGGAGGAATTAGCTGGCCAGGAACATCTAGAAGTAACAGTGTTTCAGCTGAAATATACCAGTAGAGTGAACTAGTGTGTAATATCACAGTGACATTTTGCCACCTTCCTTTGGAGGACAGAGTTCTGTTCAGGTGAAATTCGTCGTGTTTATACTCTGTTCTGTTTGTTTCCATGCAGGGTAGTCCTGAGTGTGTCTCACCATCCGAAGGGCAGTTCATATTTGCAATGAAATGGATTTGTGAGAAAGTTTTATACCTCTGATATGAATATTTCTGCTTAGGGTAAGGTCTGAATCCTGGAATGAGTGTAAGTTCCATGGAAGAAACCATTTCAGAGACAGGAACTTCTCTGCCTTGTGTTCTCATGAATAAATCAGGGTGGCACAGATCTGATCTCATTTTGGGTAGACTAGGGCACTTCAGAACATAAACAATCCTGTCCAAATCACCTCCTTGCTGTTCAGCAGAAATGCTAGTCTGGGGTGAAGATGTAAGCAGGGGTGAGTTCAAATCCCAAAAGGAACCCACCAGTTTCACTCAGTCAATATTCTACTCTCAGTGCAGTGAGAAGAGAGTGTATCACACATCAGCATAATTGGAGGTTTCATTCTTTCAGCCTCCATTAGCAGCACTCCCCCACTCAGATCAGAGCTCTCTAAGTAGAAATAGAAGCACCAACATCAGATTTTGAATGATATGAGAGCACTAAACCACTTTCCTCACCACAGAATAAAGAGGAACATATGGAGTTTCTTGAGAAGCTTAGTGTAATTGATTTTTATTTTTTTTTTTTTTAATGTAAAGTCAGGTATATTCTAGGAATTTCAACAGAGAGGTCTTGTCTATACCCAGAGCTGTCCCTTCAATATGTGTATGTTTTTTGCATTTAACTAAGATCCTCACATATCAGATTTGAGTCGTCTGTTGAGCCTGCTGGAATTCCTTGGTGAAAAACAGTGATGAGAATTGCATAGGAGAAGATAACTGGACATAAAATCCTTAACTTAGAGATATTGGACATAACAGGGGAAACAAGAAGAAACCACATAAATGTAATTTTTATTAATTTTACAAAATTGAAAATGCATATAACTGTTGAAATAACATCATTGTGACCTTGAATAATAAGAATAATACCTTTATTCCAAAAGTTAAAACTTAAGTCAAATTTCCTCAGTTGGAGTTATTGACCCTGAATACTCTTAATATGAATCATCATTGTAATGCTGCAAAAGTTCTACTTACCCATTTCAGCAGGTATAGCCACTTTATACATGAAATTCACTCATTGGAAAGAGCACAGAAGGAATTACAAGATGGACATATAGAACAATTTCCTAGAGTATATTGAACCATTTTGTGTTGTTGTTTTTTGTTGGTTTTGTTGGTTTTGTTTTGTTCTGATTTGTTGTTGTTGTTTGGGTTGGGTTGATTGGTTGTTTTTTCTTGTTTGTTCAGGGTTTTTTTGTTTAGTTGTTTTTGGTTTTTTTGGGGGGGGTTTGGGGGGGGGGGGGGGTGGTGGGTTTTTTTTTATTCAGATGCCCTGCACACGGATTTCCTTTTGCTAGAATATTTTTTTGTGGGGGAATCTTGGAGAA